>ML781190.1:449359-470754 GCA_009831015.1 Picea engelmannii | reverse complement strand
TTTACATGAGCTAAGGTGTTTGCTTTCTCTTTTAACTTTGTCATGTTGCTTAATATGGACCAAATGGACTATTTATAAGAATATTGAATGCATTATTAAGATATAATCATTATCATGGATTTGATGAAGATAAACAATGATTTGATAGGTTTATAAAACCATTATAATCTTACATGAATTAAGATAGGCTTATATAAGCATTATGATGGATTTGATGAAGATATTCGATGATTTGATATGTTTATAAAACCATTGTAGAGTTACAAGAATTAAGATATGCATATAGAACCATGGGAAATTATGAATTAAACATACTTATACAAATTTTGGAGCTTGGATGTGACACAATTTTGCAAAATATCAAAATTGCATGTTGGATTTATAGCATGTAAGATTGTACCTTGAATTATATCGCTTAAGGTTTGTCATAAAACCATGGACAAAAGAGTTGAGTTGTTGTCATACCAAGTTGTTAACATCAATCTTTAAGAGTGTTATTAGATTTGCTATGGTCATTTTTGATAATATAAATTATGTTAGGATACTTAGAAGCTTACGGGTTAGTTATTATCAACTTTAATCAATCATTATATCAACATTGTTTATAACAAGACAATATTCAAATTATATTCCAAAGAATATTAATTTCAACACAGTTCGGTCTCAAAGTAGAAATCATCTTGGGAATCGTGATGCAATAGGTCTTTTATGAGAACCCTATAAATGAATAGTCCTACGAAAGATTGAATTAAGGTGGTTAAACCATTTCACAATTTGACAATTCTACTCAATGTTTAGAAGATCATAAATGCATGTATCATCAACCATCATAACTTCAAAGAAGAGAGAATCATTAGAAGTTGTTACAAGTCAAATCAAAAGATAAATATTTTTCATTAATATGTTTTAAGGACAACACATTTTTAAAGGAGAAGGAAATGTTACATATACAAAAATAAATATTATTTATAAATATATATACCTAAACTAGAAAGCTTAAGATATTAATTATTAAAATGTGCATCACATAAAGACATGACTTTATGTAAAATGTCACATTGAGGCTTCTAAATACCAAGTTCATCCATCATTGTAAATTATCATCTCTTATTCACTATTAAATGTATTTATTATTTGTCCTATATGGATTTTAACCTAATGTCCTTTTTACATAGGATATTCAGTAAATGAACCTTGATCATATTTAGTAAATGAACTTAGTTCGTTTCAATTCACTATCTAAGTAGGATGAGGGTCAAAAAAATTTAGATTTCAATTATGAAAGTTATGACAAATTATATCAAGATTAAAAAATCAATGTAGATCCATCTTAACTCCAAATCTATCAAGTGTTGAGAGGGATCCAATTTAATGAAGGAGAAAGCCTCCTTAAGTTTTCTCTCTTCTCACTTGAGACACTTTACTCGTATATTACTTAATTGCTTTAACTTTGGAAAATAATTGGTAATATGATTGGTTACACATCAAATTGTTTGTTTTTAACTGATTTTTAATAATTTTGTTTTTCTAAATATAAAATACTTTTACAATATGCTTAACACAATATTTTTTTCACATAGAAAATAAATTCAATTTTGTCTTTGTGTAGTTTTAACTTATTATCATATGTTTTTAATGGAAGAATAATTGATGATGAAAGTTTTATTATATTTTTTGATTTGTTATAACAAATATATTCACTATCTATATTCAAACAATTATCATGAAACTATTAAGTATATACACTCAAATGATTTACTAAATTTTACTTGAGGTAGAGTCCATAAACAAATTTATTTTAGTTTTTTACTTAAACTCAAGATTAAAATATTTTTTTTCTTATTGATATTTTTTTGTACCACTTGTCAATTCCATGTTTCATATAAAATTATACATCTCCTTCATGTTGAACTGTAAAAAACACTTCTCAACACAACAAACTATACATTAAAGTCGCTATCATCAATATATGTCATTGTCATATACTCTCCTTGCATAAAAGGTTGGCACCCCCACCCCATTCTCAAAATAGATTTTACATCTAAAGTTAAATTATAATATATATGTATTGAGATGGCACTCCCATGTATCATTATTTCTTTCTAAATAGATTTTATGTGAAGTAAAATTAATATATATGTGTTGAGGTGGCACTCCCATGTATCATTATTTCTTTCTTGCCACCCCGAGTGAAATTCCTGTGGATGTGTCACTTATCATGCAACATGGATTAGGTAGATACCCTATCTTACCACCACTTCCCTTGCCACCCTTAAGTCCTTATTTAATTCCTTAGGTTTATTTCATTATAATGCATTTGATTTGGAGGTGCATCGTATCTCACATTTGGAATATTTTCCCCTTAAAACATTTTCAAACATATGATAATAATAATAATAATAATAATAATCTATTTTTAAGGTCACGACCAAGCCAGACACCAAATTGGTGTATGGAACCCAAGCTTTCAGCTCGAATTAGGTATGCTTTTACATAATCCAAATTAGCACTTACACAGTTATGCCACATAATTTACTTTCTTACAATCATGAAGCCAAATACCAAGGGGTTATTAGTCCCTCCATGAGACTTCTTACAATCATGGTGCCAAATGCCAAGGGGTTATTAGTCCCTACATGGGACCTTTAGCTTATGTTTTTTGTACTTTCTCTTTGTTGGTCAATTAGTCCCTATATGGAACTTTTAGCTCGTGTGTTATGTACTTTCTCTTTATTGGTCCAATTAGTTGCTACATGGGATTTTTAGCTCCATGTACACTTTCTCTCTATTGGTTCAATTGTACATCTACAAAATAGAAAAATATTTCTTAAGTTTACCTAGGACATTTGAAAATTCCATATTAATCTGGGTTTTGAGAATATTTAATATGTGGATTTATTTTTTTTCTTATTGGATTTGGGGAAATGTCTCTTGGGGTTTCAAAAGCTAAAAATAACAATTTTCCTTCAACTCTATAAGTTTTAATGGAAACTACCTATTCAACTTTGCAAGTTTTAATGGAGGCTACCTATTCATATATGAAGGTGGAAGGAGGTGGAAATTAGATGAATATGAGGGAATATATATTTATTTTCCATTTTTCAAAAAAAATTGTAGGTTACCAATTCATGTACGAAGGTATGCATGAGGTGGAAATGAGATGAATATGAGGGAATTTATGTTCATTTTCCATTGTTCAATATGGTTTAGCATGTGTTTTTGTTGTTATCGAGATTTGGTGGTCTGTGCTTGTCATGGTGTAGCCTAGAATTTGGTGGGTGGTGTGTTCTTGTCATGGGTTTTTTTAGATGTATTATCAACTATGATATATGGTTGTGGTTATATTGGTTGTTGTGTTGCACTATGGAATTTGGTGGGTCATATGTGCACATCTCCTTGGAATTTTATGGGTGGTTTGTGCTTGGAGTGGGTTTCTTGGTTGTCTTTGTTGTATTATTTGGTTGTGTTTGTCTCAACAATCATGTTGCACTATGGAATTTGGTTGGTGGCATGGCCTCATTATGGGGTTTCCTAGAATTTCGTGGGTGCTTTATGCTTGCCATGGGTTTCCTCTATGTGGTCTCTAATATGGTGATTGGTCATGGTTTTCTTAAAGATCATGGTGTACTGTAGAATTTAGTGGGCCATAAATTGTGCTCATTATGGCATAGCCTAAAAGTTTGTGGGTGCTCTATGTTTCCCATGGATTTCATGGTTATGGTCTCGATTATGGTATTTTGTTGTGGTTGTCTTGGTGATCATGGTGCACTCTAGAATTTGGTTGTTGTTCCATGTTTTTCATTCCTCTCTTGGGTTTGGTCTCGATTATGGTGTTTTGTAGTGGTTGTCGATGTGTGGTAAAACATTTCATGGAGGAGGGTTTATTTTGCATAGGATTGTGGGTAGTTTCATTGCTACCTCTTGCATACACTGATAGATTGGTTGGAATTGTTGGTATTTGGCACATAGCAAGGGATGTGTTTTCCTTGTGAGAGTGTTCTTCAAATTGGATTTGTCCATGTGTGTTTTCTTTCCGAGTTGGTCTTTAGCACATAACAAAGTATGTGTTTTCCTTGTGAGCCTGTCTTTTGATTTGGATCTATCCTTATGTGTTTTCTTTTTGTATGTGATATGGGTTTCATGTTGTTATGTCCCATGTTAAACCCTAGGTTTCTTTGATTCCTACAAAACTATTATTGTTTCTATATAGTATTGGGGTTTAGGATGGCCTTGTGGGAGTTGACAATGCAACACATGGGGGTTTGCAAAACTTAGAGGCGTTTAGTGTCATGTGGTTCCTCTTCCTTGAGTAGAGGATGCCCAGTTGGGTTATCCTAGTCTAGTATTTATATTTTTCTATACCATTTCTAGAAGTTATGGCATTGTTCAAGTTCAAGCGAGAATTTTTTGTTTAGGTTCATTTTAAAGACAAAAGAGGGTAGTTTTGTATATTTTTAATTTCAAAAGTTTTCAATTAGTTTTGGAATTTGTGCCTAAGATTGTATATGTTATTTACTTGCAATAAAACGTGTGTAATATGGAATTTAAATTTAAAATTTGTGGAATTGAATATCACTCTTGTATATGAAATGGTTTTTACGTGTTGATTATTTCATATGGATTAAGACCTTATGCCTATTATTATAAATCTTATTTGTTTGCATTAATATTTGTGGAATTTGTGTTCGACAAAATAGGGTATTTCTACATAGATCGAACACTGTAAGAAACCACTCACACAAATAGATCAGAGATTGGTACACCAGTTGTTTATGTGGTTAAAACTCTCAAAGAGGGAAATAGTCCATGGCCCTATCCAACACGACCACTTGAGGCAATATATTAATGAAAAACAAAATTATTGTACATAAGAGTTTCCCACAATCAATCTTCAGTAAATGACCCTCCATACCCTTTAAATAGAGCTCATGGAGCAGTCAGGTGTTAAGCCATGGATCAATATAATTGTTAGTATTAAGGAGAGTATGAACCATTGGTGTCTAGAACATGTCATGGCCATCGGATTACATAAATACAGATGCATACTAATGCATACTAAAGAAACACACTTTTACCTAAAGACACATTAGACCAAGTTGATCTTAACTAACTCCTAAGTGTCTAAATATTCTAGCATTCCCCCTTAAGGACAACTAACAAGTTCTATACACTCATTTATATATGACAAGCTTTATTCCTTTCGGAAGAGGTACAAGATCCCAAGTATCATTTGTCATTAAGGAATGATATTCTTCATTCATTATTGTGTCTCAATTTGGATGGATAAAAGCTTCTACAAAGCTTCTACAAATGTTTATAGATCATGAATCTCTAAAACTTGAGCCAAAAGAGAGGAGGCTCACTGGAACTGTGAATGTGTATGACATTGATATGTAGGATCATTTGGAATATCACCAACTACTTCATGTGTTGAATGGACCCATCTGGGAAGCGATGGTGTTAGTGAAGATTCATGTTCAATGGACTCAACTAGAGGAAGGTGAGAAGGAAGAGGTGGATTTTCATCCTCATTGTCATCATCTAAAGAAGAAACCACAATAGGATCACTAATAAAAAAGTTGGGAAGATAAGATGGCTCACAAGCCAAAGATGGCACTCACATAAAATTAGGCTCACAAGCTGAGCGATTTTCATCAAACTTAACATCTCTCCTAATAATAATTTAATTGGAATGAGGTAGAAGATTTCCATAACCTTTGACACCTTTAGAATAACCAAAAAAAATGCACTTCTCACTTTTAGGTTGTAATGATTTACTTTTATCATTGAGAATATGAGACCATGCTTCACTACCAAAAACACATAAATGGATTACATCTAGCTTAATTTTAGTTCATGATTCTTTTGGTGTTATACTTTTTAAAGCCTTTGTGGGAGTGTGATTTACTAATTGGCACAATTAATGGCTTCCACCCAAAATTGAAGACTTAATCCCTTATATTTCATCATACAATTCGTCATTTCCTTTAATGTGTGATTCTTCCTATGAGAAACACCATTTTGTTGTGGTGTATATGGAATATCATGTTGTATTTTAATGCCCTTTGTAGTATAGTAAGTTTCAAATTTTTTGTTAACATATTCACCTCCATTATACGTTCTTAACCTTTGTAGTTGATGTCTAGATTGTTTTTCTACAAGGGCCTTGTAGGCCAAAAACATGTCAAAAACTTCACTCTTAAGTTTTTAAAAATAAACCCAATTGTGTATGGAGAATTCATATATGAAAGTTAAGAAGTACTTGTACCTAGAGAAAGAAAGAGAGGGAAGCATACCACACAAATCACTATGAACAAGCTGCAAGGGGTTGAGGTGTGCTAAGAGTCATGTTTGTCAAAATTGTCCTAAGGATGGTCATTGAGAACATATATGGCACAAACACCATCTCTGTAAGAAAGAAGAGGAAGACCAGTCACCATATTATGATTACATAGTTGTTGTAAGGAGAGATAGTTTATATGACCAAACCACTTGTGCCAAAATTTTCTTAAGTTGTCGCTATGAGTAATAAAAATTGATGGAAAAGATGATGACCCAAAGTTGTCTAATTTGTACAACCTAGTAATATCATCAAGAATTTAAGTTGATAGGGCATGTTTATTATCTTTTAAAACCTTGATTACAACTTGGTGAGGTGAAAACTCTATTGTTTTATGTAACGCCCTTGTTTCCCTCGACTTGTAATTAATCATTAATTATGATTACCATGTTATGGAATGTGAACAATGAAATGTATTATTGTTTATATTACCAATAATTGACTATGGGGGTGAAGCCTTGAAGTAATGGCCATGATATCACGAGAGGAAAGAGCGAGGAAATTGTAGAGGGGGTTCATTATGTCAAAATGGCCCAAATTCTCTTTGTTGAAATAATAATCTGCATCCCAATCCCAAGGAAAAATCAGTTAATGAAAGAAGGATTGGTGGTTGAACAGTGAACTACCCCCATGAATGGAAGCATGGAGAGTCTGGCTGAGGAGACAAAAAATTGCCAGCCCAAAGTACCACAGAGTGCAGTTTTCTTGCATGCCCATACTAGCCCAAGTTCCATCTGACAGAAGGAATGGGACAGGTCTAGAACCTCCCTAGAGAGGGGGAAAGGAGAGGGCATGCAAGAGAAGAAAGGGGGAGATTCAGAAAGAGGAGAATGTAAGGATATCCAACTGAGAAGAGAATAAACAAATTAATTTGTTCTGGTAAAAGTGAGAGAACACGAGAAAGGATATCGGTGATTTGCAGATAAAATGACCTGAGCAGAGGGTCGTGATATTGATGTTGAGGGAGCATCTGATAAACCTCGTAGAGGCTGTGACAGATAAAGGATCTATGATAAATTTCAAAAGTTCCCTAGTGATATCATGCCTTGGCACGGGGGTGGCTAGAGTGCTAAGAATGAATGCCTCTAAGCATACGGTTGGGTGGAAAGTCAGAAAACCACAATCAGTTGGTTGGTGATTGACTGCAATAGATAATTATTTCATATACCTTGTGTACTAGAATTGAAATGCATGATTTGAATGTTTGTAATTGTGATAAATGTTGCCTCGTGTGAAATTGATGGTAATAGTGCTTACTGTTCTTCTGTAAATTGTTGCATTTGAATGGTTGTAAGATGACAATTTTGGCCTCTGGGCTTGTTGGGAATTCTTCAAGGTATTTTTCCCAGGGATCAACTTCACAGTCCTAGAGTTGGGGAAGACTCTACAGGACTTCTACATTCCCGTTGATCCCTAAAAAATACCTTTCCCTGTTTTAGAACTTAAGTTCTGTGAATGGAGGGCGCTTCCTTAAAACCCTTTCTCCAAGTAACTGTGGGCTTGTACCGACGACCTTAACCAAATTATGGTTAAGAGATGAGGGTGTAACCCTCGGAACTTATCAAAATCTCATATGACTAGGACCATGGAACCCAATGCTATGCCCAATGGGAGCTAAGCTTTCTGAGTTTTGGGGGTCCAGAGCTCTGGGATGTTGGAATCCTCATAACATCCAGATTGCGTCGAAGGTGACCTATCAAACCGATAACTTGATGAATGACTGACAATTGGCAGTCAGTTACTCGTAATCGTAGGATTCATCCCCTTATTACACCTCGATCCACTTCTCGGACGTGAAGTAACGTGATTCATAGATCTTAGGGTATTCGGGATCTCCCCTAACCGTTGGATCTATGTCATGGCCAGTTCGAAGTTGAACATGTTGGGATAACATAGGTGTTATAACACCAAAACCCCTGAATGTTGGAGTTGTGAAGTAATGTGGGTCGTCTATCTAAGGATCCTTCGGGACCCATCTTGACTGTTTGATCCTAGGGACGTGTGTGTCATGTTGAGAACACGTGGGGGTCCATGCGTCAAGCAACAGTGATGCCATGTGTGGTGGCCTTGTGACATAGTAAAGATATGTCGATAACCTGAAACATGTGCCACGCATATTTCCAGCATGTTTCAAATTGAAAGGTGTCCCTCTAGAAGTGGTTGAACCCTGAAACCTAGGGACCTTTGAAGTAGAATCGTGAGTCGTTGATATGGGGAGTCCATTGAGAACCTCTCCCAATCGTCCGATCAAATAGTGGAGGGATTAGCGTATAGCACTTCGGAGAATTTATACTCCGGAAGAAAAGGGAGTGCTAAACAGGTGGAACCCTTAAACGTTGAACTCACAAAGTGAAGAGAACTGTAGATCCAAGGATGTTTCGGGATATTCCTTGACCATTGGATCTACATCATGGTCAATCCGGCATTGACCACTCCGAGAGAACAAGAGTATTAAATGGGAGAAACCCCCTCGAACGTCAAAGTCGTGAAGTGACGTGGACTGTCGATCCGAGGATGCGTTTGGATCCCTCCTGACCGTTGGATCTAGATCGTGGTCATCTTGACGTTGACAACTTTGCGAGAAAAGAGGAAATTACACAGCCAAACCCTCGAACTCTGAAGTCACGAAGCAATGGAGGTCGTAGATCTGGGGATCTACGTGGACTTGTCTCGACCGTAGGATGAAATGTATTGGGAGGTTGTTGGAATAAGTTCGGACTTTGGAGCTCTGGGCGATTTCACAAGTAGGAGAGGTTGGAGGCTCTCGGAGGCTGTCAGTCCGGAGTGACATGACATGCTGATGTCACCTAGGGTGGCGTGGACCCTGTTAGGTATGTGTTATATTCTTTTCACAAGTAGAAGAGTTTGAGCATATGCGTCGGGCGTGCATGGGGGGGATGCTAGGCCCCCCCTCGGGGGGTGCAGGGGGGTGGATCCCCCTGCGCGACAGTTCAGGGGCAGCCTCCCCGAATTTTTTTTTTCTACATTGGGACCGCATTTTTTCTGCCTCGGGATCGTATTATATTTAGGTGGTTTTTTGGCACATGGTTTCTTTGCCGATGGTTTTCTATTTTCGGTTAAGGAATTATGGTTTTGGACTAATCTAGGTCATTGGGTTAGGGTTTTGGATGCCATTGACTCTTATATGTATTTTTTATTGTAAACATTGTAACATGAGGGATAATATAGAATATGTTGGTTTTCCCAGTTTGGGTTTCAGGGGAAAAATATATGTGTAATGTTTGTATTTTACATTGTATCTTTTATGTTCCTTTACTGAATATTTGTTTGCAGTAGATATTGTACAAGGTTAGAATTTACAGACCCATGTTTGGCATGCCACGTGTCACCTTGATTCATGATTTTTACAGACCTTATATTCCAATTGAAACGTGACATGTGTCTCCCATTTGATAGGGCCACATGTCATCTATGTCCTTTATTGTGTGTCACCCCCTGGTGCGTAGTTTCTTGACCTAATGGCTAGTGGGACCCTAGGATTTCGGGAGTTCAGAAATCTGGGAGAAAAAAGGTGTTATAACGTATGCTCCATTAGGGTTGAAGGCTAGAGCCACATGGTAGGATTCCAGGTCTTTGAGACTCTGGGAATGTTTCAGACATGGATAGGAAGGACAAAGGTCGAAGGCCCGATGATCGTGAAGGCACAAGGAACATCCCTTGTAACCGCCTCTCTAGTGGCCATGTCATTGCTAAGGGATCATAACCATGGAAAAGTTTGTTCCAGGTGGAATGGTACGAATGAGGTGAACCCACGTGGGTGCCACATGGCCTTTGACCTATGATTCTTGAAGATCTTTGGAAGGGCATAACTTCCAATCTAGAGCTCAGATTTGAGCATGGTGAGAATCGTTGGAAAGATCTTGATGAGAAGAAGGTGATGGAGATATCGGGAAGAGTATTCGAGATGATGGAGGAAAGAGAAATTTTGATGCCCCATCCCTTAAAAAGGTATTTAAGGGATTGGGTGTGTTACAAAGTGGTATCAAAGAGGGAAACACCACTTGGCCTGCTTGGGCTCACGAAAGACTCACGAAAGAGCCAAGTGATTATTTTTCTTTCTTAGAAAACTTTAAGGAAGAGGGAACTCTTCCCTACCCTATCTAGCATAGCATGATTCAAACACAGGCCTAGATGGGCCAGAAAATAGTCATAAGACTAGTTTACCAAGGTTAACATGAGCCTGATGAGAGTATTATTGTCGTATGTAAATTATTTGCATAAGTTCCTTGAGGAAAAGGATGCAGATTAAAATACAGTTGGGATTTTACCCAATGAGATTGAATCATGCTAGGTCGTGGCAGAAGAAGCTCATCATTTATTTTGGAGAAATGATAGCTATCCTTACAAAAGTGGGATTATGCCGAGGGGCATTAATAATAAAACTTGGATGCAAATGACATAAACCTATTTTATGGAGTACTTGATTCCAGAAGGAAAATGGACTGAATAGGTGGCAAGAATTGCCAAAAAGTGGGATTATGAAGCCTATGTTAATTAAAAGTGTTGGTTAAATGAAGGATTTGGAATTGGGAGAACAATCCTCCATGTCGAGAGGCCTCATTGGATAAGGTGAGATCATTCTGCTTGACATGTTACAACTGAAATAATTCCTGCTAGGGTAATCCCTCTTTCCAAAATAAAGGAAGTCGTGAGGACTAAGAATGAACCTCATGGAAGAAGTGAAATGACATGATAAATTTCAAAAGCTCATGTTTGGGCTAGGGAAGTGTGTACCCCTAATAACTAAGGGTAGGGAAGTGTCTTTGATTGGGATCATGCACATAATGGGTATGTCAAGGGAAAAACAATGAGCCAAGATAAAAATATAGCCATGAGGATGAAAATCCACGAACTTCATGGATAATTTTCGTGCTAGATTATGAAATTTTCCTCTTGAATTTTGCACAACAGCAAGATGTTTTCGCATGAAATTGTGATTAATATGCTTGTTATCCAAAATTATTGAAGGCAGGTGATGAAGGCCAAGGGTCTAGAAGGGACCTGACCAAGAAAGAGGATCAAGACTTCTGAAGCAGCCGAATGAAAAAGGAATAACATGTGTCACTGAGAAAGAACACCGAGGATGGTGTTCCTTTTTAAGGGGGAGGGGATTGTAACACCCTTGTTTCCCCCAGCTTGTAATTAATCATTAATTATGATTACCATGCTATGGCATGTGAACAATGTAAATTTATTATTGTTTAGATTGTCAATAATTGACTATGGGGGTGAAGCCTTGAAGTACTCGCCATGATATCACTAGAGGAAAGAGTGAGGAAACTATAGAGGGGGTTCATTATGACAAAATGACCCAAATTATTCTGGTTGAAATAATAAGCCTCGTCATGATCCCAAGGAAAAATCAGTTAATGAAAGAAGGATTGGTGGTTGAACAATCAACTACCCCCATGAATGGAAGCATGGAGATTCTATATGAGGAGATAGAAAAATGTCATCTCGAAGTACAACAGAGTGAACCTTTCCTGCAAGCCTAGACTGACTCGAGTTTCGTCTGAGAGGAGGAACATGACAGGTCAAAAACCTCCCTTTAGGGGGGTAGGAGAGGGAATGCAAGAGAAGAAGGGGGATGATTCAGAAATAGGAGGAGCGTGTGAGGCTCTCCAACTGAGAAGATAACAAAAGGATTAAGAACATGACCTTAGCAGAGGGTCACGAGCTTGATGCTAAGGGAGAATCTGATAAACCTCGCATAGGTTGTGACAGAGAAAGGATATCTGAGAATTTGAAAAAGTTCCCTAGTGATATCATGGCTTGGCACGGGGGTGGCCAGAGCACTAAGAATGAATTCCTATGATCCTACGGTTGGGTGGAAAGGATAACCTCACAATTAGTTGGTCGGTGATCGACTGCAGTAGAAAATTATTTCATATACCCTATGTACTATAATTGAAATGCATGATTTGAATGTTTGTAATTGTGATAAATTGTGCCTCACGTGACATTGATGATAATGGTGCTTATTGTTCTTTTGTAAATTGTTGATTTGAATGGTTGTAAGATGACAAGTTTGGCCTCTGGGCTGGTTGGTAATTCTTCAAGGTATTTTTCCTAGGGATCAACTTCACAGTTCTAGAGTCAGGGCAGACTCTATGGGACTGCTACAGTCTCATTGATACCTTGAAAATACCTTTCCCTGTTTTAGAACTTAAGTTATGTGAATGGAGGGCGCTTCCTTCAAACCAGTTGTCCAAGTAATCGCGGGCTCGTGCCCACGGCCTTAACCAAATTTCGTATGAGAGCTAAGTGTGTAGCCCTAGGAACTTATCAAAACCTCATATGACCAGGACCATGGAACCCAGTGCTACACCCAACGGGAGCTGATCTTTTTTGAGTTTCGGGGCTTCGGGGGTCCGAAGCTCTAGGATGTTGGAATCATCATAACATCTTGATTGCACCGAAGATGACCTATCAAACTGGTAACTTGAAGGATGACCGGCAGTTGGTGGTCATTTACTCATAATCGTGGGATTATGAAGCCTTTGTTAATTAAAAGTGTTGGTTAAATGAAGAATTTGGAATTGGGAGAACAATCCTCCATGTCTAGAGGCCTCATTGGAGTAGGTGAGATCAGTCTACTTGACATGTTACAACTGAAATATTTCTTGCTAGGGTAATCCCTCTTTGCAAAATACAGGAAGTCATGATGACTAAGAATGAACCTTATGGAAGAAGTGAAATGACATGAGAAATTTCAAAATCGCATGGTTGGGCTAGGGAAGTGTTTACCCCTACTAAATAAGGGTAGGGAAGTGTCCTTGATTGGGATCATGCACACAATGGGTATGTCAAGGGAAAAACAATGAGCCAATATAACAAGATATCCATGTGGATGCAAATCCATGAACTACACAGATAAGTATTGTGCTAGATTATGAAATTTTCCTCTTGAATTTTGCACAACAGTAAGATGTTTTCACATGAAATTGTGATTAATATGCTTGTTGTCCAAAATTATTGAAGACAAGTGACGAAGGCCAAGGGTCTGGAAGGGACATGACCAAGAAAGATGATCAAGACTTTTGAAGCAGCTGAATGACAAAGGCATGACAGGTGTCACTAAGAAAGAACATCGAGGATGGTGTTCCTTTTTAAGGGGGAGGGGATTGTAACACCCCTGTTTCCCCCTGTTTGCAATTAATCATTAATTATGATTACCATGTTATGGCATGTGAACAATGTAAATGTATTATTGTTTAGATTGTCAATAACTAACTGTGGGGGTGAAGCCTTTAAGTAATTTCCATGATATCACTAGAGGAAAGAGTGAGGAAACTGTAGAGGTGGTTCATTATGTCAAAATGACCCAAAATATCATTGTTGAAATAATAAGCCTCATCCTAATCCCAAGGAAAAATTAGTTAATCAAAAAAGGACTAGTGGTTGAACAATCAACTACCCCTATGAATGGAAGCATGGAGATTCTAGATGAGGAGACAACAAAATGTTAGCCCGAAGTACCACAAAGTGCAGCTTTCCTGTAGGCCTAGACTGGCTCAAGTTTCATCTGACAGAAGGAACGGGGCAGGTCCATAACCTTCCTTGGGGGGGGGAAGAGAGGTCATGCAAGAGAAGAAGGGGGGTGATTCAGAAATAGGAGGAGCGTGTGAGGCTCTCCAAATGAGAAGAGAACAAAAGGATTAAGTTGTTCTGATAAAAGGGATAGAACATGAGAAAGGATCTCGATGAGTTGTAGAGAACATGACCTAAGCAGAGGGTCACTAGCTTGATGCTGAGGGAGAATCTGATAAACCTCGAAAAGGCTGTGACAAAGAAAGGATCTCTGAGAAATTCCAAAATTTCCCTAGTGATATCATGGCTTGGCACGTGGGTGGCCAGAGCGCTAAGAATGAATGCCTCTGAGCCTACGGTTGGGTGGAAAGGAGAACACCCATATTTAGTTGGTCAATGATCGACTGCAGTAGATAATTATTTCATACCCTGTGTAATAGAATTGAAATGGATGATTTGAATGTTTGTAATTGTGATAAATTGTGCCTCGCGTGAAATTGATGGTAGTAGTGATTACTATTCTTTTGTGAACTGTGGCATTTGAATGGTTGTAAGATGACAAGTTTGGCCTCTGGGCTGGTTGGGAATTCTTCAAGGTATTTTTCCCAGGGATCAACTTCACAGTTCTAGACTCGGGGTAGACTCTATGGGACTGCTACAGTCCCGTTGATCCCTCGAAAATACCTTTCCCTATTTTGGAACTTAAGTTATGTGAATGGAGGACACTTCCTTCAAACCAATTGTCCAAGTAACCACAGGCTTGTGCCCACGGCCTTAACCAAATTTTGGCTGAGAGATAAGGGTGTATCCCTAGGAACTTATCAAAACCTCATATGACCAGGACCATGGAACCCAGCGCTACGCCCAATGGGAGCTAAGCTTTCTGAGTTTCAGGGCTTTGGGGGTCCAGAGCTCTGGGATATTGGAATCCTCATAACATCCTGATTACGCCGAAGGTGACCTATCAAACTGGTAACTTGACGGATGACAGGCAGCTGGCGGTCAGTTACTCGTAATTGTAGGATTCATCCTCTTGCTAAACCCCGATCCACTTCTCGAACCCGAAGCAATACAAGTCGTAGATCTAAGGGTATTCAGGATCTCCCTTCACCATTGGATCTACGTCATGTTCAGTCTGACGTTGAACACTTCAAGAGAATAGAGGTGTTATAACACCAAAATATCCAAATGTCGAAGTTGTGAAGTAATGTGGGTCATCGATCTAAGGATCCTTCGAGACCCCTCTCGAACGTTTGATCATAGGGACGTGCGTATCACATCAAGAACATGTGGGGGTCCATGCGTTGAGAAACAGTGATGCCATGTGTGGTGGCCTTGTGAAATAGTAAAGAGATGTCAGTAACTTGAAGCATGTGCCATGCATCTTGCCAATGTGATGATGGAGGAAAGTGAAATTGTGATGCCCCATCCCTTAAAAAGGTATTTAAGGGGTTGGGTGTGTTACATTTTACCTTCATGTGAATGAGTGATTTGATATATTGATAGAATTTTGTAGGAGATACTTGGAACACATATTAAGATGATCATCATCTAGTTGAAATATTCCAAACCCTACAACACTAAGAGATCCATAATCACAATCAAATATTTTTTTGGTATTACATTCATTAAGAGCAGAAAAAATGGCTTTATCCTTATCCATATGATAAGATGATTTAGAATCAATAAGCCACTCATTAGAAGAAGTAGATGTTGCATTGAAGGAAAAACCAGAAGCATAAAGGGTATGTCCATGAGAAGAAGGGTTGGAAGAAGAAGAAGAATCAAGAGTGATGTTGTGCTTCTTCATTGCTACTTATAAGGCCTCGATATTTTTAAATTTTACTCTAGGTGGCCATCTCACCCACAAAAATATAATGTCTGTCAATCTTCTTACTTTTTTATTTTGGTCATTTCTCACCATTGGGAGTAGAAGCTGGTTGAGAGGGTTTGGGAGCCTTATTTTGCTTTTTGTTGCAAGGATGTTGTTTCTTAGAATGCTTGTATTTATCCTTCTATTGGACCACTAATGATTTGTTAGATGTACTTTCAGTGCTAATCACTCCAGGATGTAAGATAGTATCTTACTCTCTAATCAAATAATCACAAAAATATTCAAGAGAGGGTGGTGTATAAGAAGTCCATAGAGCCTCTTTAGTGGAGTGAATAATATATACTACCAAACTTAGAAATAATAGCATATATTCATTGGTCATCCTTTATTACTATTTTACAGTCTTTAAGTAAATTTTGAGTGTTTTAAACTTAGAATTATAATCTTCAATGCAAGATAAATCATTGGAATTTAAAGAAATTAATTGGTTTTTAAGTCGATGGGTTTGAATCTCATTGTTCTTACCAAATAAAGATTCTAATTTTTCCTAAGACTCATATGGGTCATCAATTTCTTGAAGGTGAAATCACTAATCACATGAAATTTTGATTAATCCAAGTGCTTCATCATTTGTATTATCTCATTTGGATTTATTTGCAACATTAGTGGGGGATTTTTATTTCTCTAAGGTAATTCAATATGGTCCTTTATTTTGTAGTACATCCTCCATATGGGATTTCCATGAGAAGTAGTTGGTACTGGTAAGCAAAAGATCTCTAATACTAGCCATATTAAAATATGTAGTTAAGATGGCTTTGAAAGTAGAAACTAACTATTTGGATGAAAAGCTCTTGAAAAAATAGGCAGTTAAAAAAACAACACTAAAAATGGACTTCATATGTTGAATTTATGTCATTTTTAAGAAAAAGATAAAAGATAATCAAAGTGTTAAATGGTGATGGGTGCACAATGAAGTTGTTGAGGAAAATATGTTTTCCTTCCTTCTTTACCTTTGCTTATAAGCTTACTTTTACAAATAAGTTATTTATGAAGTGACCCACTTTTATAAAATAAGTGAGAATCACTTTTACAATAAAGTCATTGTATAAATTAAAGTTGCATGCAAAAAGTAACTTAAAAAACAAGTCAAATTAGTAGCAAAACTCTTTATACATGTCTCTTAGAAATGTTTTAACATAGTAGTTGTATGTAATCCAAACTAAAAGTTAATGTAAATATGAAATCCTTGAAAGTTGTAATAATGTAGTACTTATGCATAGCCTAAAAGAAAAAGAGAAGTTACAATGGCTACTCCATGCTTTTAAAAGTTGAAGTAGAATTGGAGCCATCAAGGTGTGTTAGTAACTATTGATAATGTCACAAGTAATTCCTTATGTGCTTAACATTAGTAACTATTGATAATGTCACAAGTAATTCCTTATGTGCTTAACATGCAGTTGACAAGTGGCATATATATATATATATATATATATATATATATATATATATAGTAAATCCAAGCTCAAGTCTTTTTAGGTAAAATAAAAATAAAAACTTGAAAGAAGGTTTGCACTTTAAAAGATTTGATCCTTCTCAACATATAATAGATTTGAAATTAAAAGCTAAATATATAACTAGACCTTGATTCTATATCACTAACATTATGTTCATGGATAAATATAAAAAGTTTTATGTATACGCATCTATGAACTTGAAGCATTAAGATTTGAATTAAGAAAAAAGATTATATAATTGTCTATAAATAGTTGTTATATTGTAACATGCTCCCTCCTATTTCATATATCAAAATCGGAATCTGTTTATTTTGAAAACCAACATTTAATAAAACTTATATCATATTCCTATTGGCGTTTATTTTGAAAACCAACATTGCATAAAACTTATATCATATTCCTATGAACACCAAGAAAGGTAACTAGAACAAACTCCATGAAAATTGCTTAAAAAAATTACATTTTATTGATACAATTTGTGATAAACATGTAAATCAATTATACAATTTAATGAAATATATATATATATATAAAATTTATAATTTATAATTTATGTTTAAGGTTAATATGATAGGTGGTATAAATAAATTTAATACAATATTTAAAAAAAAAAAATAGAAAAAATAATAATGAAATATAAAAAACTTAAAAAAAAAAATTGTAAAAGATAATAATGTAATATAAAAAACTTGTTTTTCTCCTGCAATAAAAAAAAGTTGGTTATCTTATTACTTTGGCTAAACCAAAACCAAACCAAAAAAAGTTAGTTAACCATATATTTAGGCTAAATTCAAGCAAATAAGAAAAGCATAACAAATATTTAACGCATTATTATCTCAATCCTATAATATGATTAATAATTAAATAAAAGTAATGAAATCATTATTTTTAACAAATATATATATAATCTAATCTCATACCAAAAGATATGATCATAATTGTTATTAGCCCCTGCCGTAAGCATATAGGGACTATAGCGATCGATAAATCGTTGACCTGGTATTAGATTGTGCATTGACCAGAAATATTTCCATATTATCTATTGTTGGAACAAGGGAAGTGAAAACATCGATTTTTATATAATAAAAAGTATCATGTTTGTCAAGATTTGATTGGACAACGGATTGGAGGTCTTATTGCCGCCTTCGCTATTCTCAATGTTAAATATCTTGGCATATCCAAAGTATTTGGTAGTATATGGTCTTTTGAATCATATATTTTATTATGCATTGGTCAAAGGTGGATTAATGCTAGCATTAGTTCGAATGTTTCCCTTAGAATTTTATGCTAGGTAGAATACATTCTCTACCATATTACTATGTGTGATTTTTTCTTTATCGTTGTGTGCTTCAAGAGAACAAGCCTGCCATGCTGCATATTTTCTTAAATGCTTGCACAGGCCTACGCCCTTCGACGGTCTTGACAGTTTAACTGTTTACCTAACAGGTCTGGCAGTCTTAAATGATGTGTTGCAATAAAATTTCGTTCATGGTCGATGTCACTGTTGGAGTGCTCGATCCTTGTTCGTTGCTTCATTCCATGATTTTGGTTCTTGTTTGATTCAACTTTGCAAAGTTGAGGTCCTGCACTTGTAGTTCGAGCTCTTCGTGGTTGTTCATTGGTTTGTTGTTCTTCAACTTTGCAAGTTGTTGGACCTGTTGTTATGGTTTGCAGTTTCTTGGGGTTGAGCTCTTTTTATCCTTTCCTGACGGATAAGTTTCCCTACTCTTGATGTTTTTCAATGGTGGGAGTCCCTGCCTCCAAATTCTGTTGCAGACCATCTTTGTCTGTGCTCTTAGTTTCTGTTCCTGGAAACCTTGCATCTTCCAATGCAGAGGGAAATACGAAAAGTAGTTGGGAGCCATCAGAAGAGGGAACCATCGGGCAGGGCGTAGTTGCAAGGGATGCTTTTATTCTGTGGGTCGGAAAATTGTGTTTACATGTTCTCTTTCTTCTCAGTAAAGTTATTGTTTTATTTATTTCTCTATTTTCTTCTCATCTTCTATGGGGACTAGGCAAGATTCGAGTTGAGAAGAAGAAGGTTGAAAGATACATATGGGGATTGGTACCCTATTTTGCTTTCCTTTTTTATTTTGCTAGCTCTTTTTTTTTCCCTGCTTTTCTTTGTTTTCATAGAAACTAAAAGTATGTAGCAAACATCTTGAAAATGACAGTTGAAGAGATGAAAGAAGTGATAGATGTTGAGTCGTATGAAATATATACACAATCCATTATACATGACAGCATTGATGTGGTATTGCATAGCAATGGGATTTTTAGATTGGATGCATTCTCGTATACTGTTGGGGATTGCCTTTTCAATACATTACAGGTTCAATTGCATTTCCGCTATTCGTCGACTGAGCTGCGCAATGGATTGATAGATTATTTCTTGACTTGTTTTTAAAATGGCAATGTTGAGGCTTTGCAGTCCTATGAATACGATCTGGAATCTGATTTTCTTCGGCAGTTGCATGGAATACATGATGTCACTACGTATTTTTCAAAGATGTGGTTGTCTGCATCTCCAGTTCTGCCTGCGCATGAGAGGGGACTTTGGGGAGATACATTTTGTATATGGTGGCTGTATAATTGGCTGAATATATCAGTTGGCATTTGGTCATTGACAAGAAAAAAAAAATATCTACTATTCAACAAAACTGCATTTGAAAATCCATATTGCATCTTGTTCCATGATGCCAATTCCCTCAATGGCCATTATGAACCACTATTGTACAGAAAAATGTCCATATGAAATAAAGAAGGTTCTTGTATCTACTTGTTTGTTATTTGCAAAGACCTTCAATCGCAATGGAAACGGATTTTCCATGGCATAGATTGCCATGGTTTACAACTGACAACAAATGTTGTGTCTAGCTGTGGAGATAGTTCGTTCAATACAATTTGTTGTTTGGTGGCAGCGGAGTTTGATATTTAGTCACTACAACTTTACACTGTACAGTCCTTTTGCAATGTAATTACAGCTAGCAGCCAACATGCTTTTAGGTTCTTGCATCAGCACCTTTGCCCATATCTCGTAGAAAATATGCCGACAATTGGAAGCTAGCAGGAATACCTTGTGAGCATGGTGCTTCCATATGAAAAAGGGAATATGGAGGGTTGGAGATTCTATTTGCAATGGTTGTCTATTTTATTCAGGGTGAATATCCAGTTGTGGTCGCCCTTGCCAAATGCCATTGTCTGTTCATGGGTTATTGATTCAAATTATGATCGAACAATTGACATCCTCTCGTAGAAAACAGATACAACACATATCCATTATGAACCTTTGATTTCACATATCGGTAGTTCAGGGTTGAAAGTCCATGCCACCCAAACAACATTGAGTTTGCATTCGTGTGGAATATTTTTTAGTGAAAATGAAACTCCTCCCGGTTGCGATATGGGCAGACAGGGCTTGAACAAAAAAAACATTCGTAAAATGCATGACAATTGTGATGAGGCCATAGACCGCTTAGACAAAAAACGTAGAGTAAGTTATCACAATTTTAAAACAATTGTTCATCAAATTTGTCCCAATTCTATTACGGTCACAGAAGCCTTGAACAAAAAACGTAAAGTAGTTTCTCAGAAGTTGGGTAAAAGAGAAATTCATCCCAGTTTCCACCGGCTCATCCTGCCCTTGGGCAATAAACGTAGAGTAAGTTACCACAACTTGAAAAAGGTCATGCGCGAGAGAAAAAAATACATTGCTACACTTCCTTTTAGAGAGAAACTCACATATCACAATGTAAAGAAATTTGTTCGTGCAAAACAGAACATAAACAGGTGCGATTGCATATCCCATAATGGTGATGCAACTGTGCCAATTCGTGATTTTCAACCAACACCATGCAATCGTAGCAATGAAAATCAGGAAACAGTTTCTACAAATACTTCCCTGCGAAAGAAAAAATCAAGACAGACCTACATGAAACAAATGAAAGGCACTCCTTCCATTGCATGTGCAATTTGTGAACAATTGAATTTTTCAAAAAATTGTAAGTCTTTCATGTTGATACTGAGAGGGGGGTGAATTAGTATCAAGTAAAATTTAAAAACCTTTTTCAACTTATACTTAAACCATTCAATTATATCCAATGAGCAATGAACAATAGTATAAGAGTTACACCAATACACCACAATACACCATGCA
>ML781190.1:430674-445416 GCA_009831015.1 Picea engelmannii | reverse complement strand
TCTTATTTTGTAATTATTTTCTTTAATTATTTTCAGGGCCTACATGTACTTCCTTTTTTAATTCACTTTGTCATCTTCAAAAATTCATTTCTCCTCAACCATGAGGATCCATGTGATGTGCCACATACCACCGAAAATAGCATGATGTATACTATCCATTCATGGGTGTTGTATATGCATGTGCATTTTCCTTCATGTCCAAATACCATTATCAATCTTGCGGTCCAAAACCCATGACTAGGGTTGACATCAATGACAACAATCAATCTTCCAAAATTTCATGCCTGATTTGCAAGCAGAATACCTCTGCTTGAAAACACACAATAAACCATTTTCCAGTGGGAAAGTTGGTCTTCCATGCAAACGATCACTTGAAAATGGAAAACTGCCACAATTTGCAACCCCTGACCAAATAAGATGTAATACAGCACTAGCAGATGTAACTGCACTTACAGAACTCGAGGAGAGACTTGTGTCTCTGCGAATTTCATTTGCTCAAATCAGACCTTGTGGATATAAATGAGCCCAGATGGGCTTAACATGATCAATTATTAATGTGCTTGTTCAGCTAGATGTTGTGCAAAAAGCGTTACCACAATTCATTAACAATACAATTACAATCGTTGTGGCTCTGAAAAGACGCTTGTGATACAAAAATGTCTATCAGACAGGCAAGGTGTGTGTGCATGTTGTTATGAAAGCATTAAAGGAATTATGTTCCAGGGCCTTGTACAAAGAAGAGAACATTTGTATAAATGTCGACTGGAACAGTGTTCTCGCAGAAGAACATGAAAACTCTGCAGACACTCTTGAAAATCCTAGTGATTTTGATGCAAGTGATGAATCAGAGAATGAAACACCTATTGAAACATTGGTACATGGATTCACTGATTCACAGTGCATTCGTGACTTGCAAGACAAAATTGTCGAAATTGCACATGCCGAGGGGTAGCGTCCACTTGGAATATTCAAGGACAAATTCACTGAGGAAATGAACTTTCCAACACTCTTCTATGGAGATCCACATGGCACTGATATTACAGAATGGTTCAATTATCATAAAATAGTCTAATGGGAGCTGCTACATTCAAGCGGTTGCTTCTCCTGTCACATAACAAATTTGTTTTTCAACACAATGCGCATAATAATAGAGCAAGTTCTATCCTGCATGTGGGTCTGAATATGAAAAGGCCAGTTACAAGGAAGAAAGTCGTTCGCCAAGGACGTGAAGTACAAAGTAAACTTAGAAAAAATCATGAAATTTGATATTGGATACATAGATTTCAAAAACATCTGCACCTCTCCTGACTATTTGCAACAAAACAAAACAAAAAAAAAATTACAATGATCTGGCAATTGGGCCCGCCAACATTTTTCGTCACATTTACAAGTGAAAAACATTGTTGGGATCCATTGGTGGTTGTCGTATTTGATCTGCATAGGAACAGGAAACGTAAAAAAGAAATCGATACACTGGAAAATAACGACATTGACTACCTCATAAGAAAACATCCGGTGACATGTACTCGCTACTATAGACATAGAATAAATGATTTGAGACAATTGATATGCCATGATGAAATGTTTTTCGAAAAAATATCGGACTACTTTTTTGTGATTGAATTCTAGAATAGGGGAAATGAACATGACCACGCATTGTTGTGGATAGAGGGTGCACTGGTCTATGGAGATGATAACAATTCAGAGATCGAACAATTTGTGGATAAATACATAATATGCAACACAGATCATTTGGATCCAGAACTTGTGAAAGTCCATAGACATTACCATACAAGAAGTTGTAGAAAACAAAAAAACTCGCATTGCAGATACAACTTTCCCGTACCGCCAATGAGAGCTACAAGAATCATAGAGCCAGTTAGTCTAGAGGACAATGTTGTTGTTGAGAAATATAAATCCTTGTTCACATTTCTAGAACAAAGAGGATTTGATGAAATGATGACCTTTGATTCCTTCTTGACACAGGTAAATCTATCAGAAGATGAGTACATCCAATCCATACAATGTACACTTAGGCAACCAACACTTTTCCTTAAACGAAAACTCTCCCATATTTGGAACAACAGTTTCTCCAAGGACATGCCAGTTATGTGGAAGGTAAATACAGATGCATAGTACATGCTGAATGCATATGCTACAGCATCATACTGTACCTCGTATATGATGAAAATTGACAAATCTATGACAAGTGCATTCAGAAGAATACACAAAGAACATGAAAGAAGTCATATTGATGCCATACAAATGATAGGCACACTTGGCAATACATTGCTTAATCTTCAACAAATGTCTGCTCAGAAAGCAGTTCACATTGCACTTTCCTTGCCCCTCACTTGTAGTTCAAGAAAATGTGTCTTCATAAACACATCTCCACTTGAAAAACACACATTTGTGCTTAAACCACCAGTTTTGTTGCAACAAGAGCCTGACAATTCAGAGGACGTGGTATGTCGCTCTATTATTGATTATTATGTCCAGCATCCATCTCCTATTAGGCATATCTGCTTAGCAGAATTCGTATTGCATTACAAAAAAAGTGGTGCACCCATATCAAAAAGAAAAAAACCCTCTGTCATATGGTTTGTCAAATACAATAAACATTGGGACTATGAAAACTATTGTAGAAAAAAAATTCCGTTGTATGTTCTGTTCGATGAAAATGAGGAGACATTAATACATAACTTCTCTACATGGGAGGTTGTGTATGTTGCATCTGATACTATAGTGCACATCAATGAAGCTAGATTTACCTACAATATTAATCCAACATGGGGAGATCTAGAAGTTTCACTTAATGACCTAGAAAACCCTAGCGATCATGATGACACATTCAGAAACCCAAAAACAACCCGAACTCCTTCTGATTCCTATGACTTACAAGAGGATTTGCCTCATCCTCCAGCGGTTGGAAGTGAAAAATGTATCAATCTTGGTTTTCAAGTTACAAAACATCCTTTCATAATTGAAAATAATGAATACCACAGAATAAGATGTCTGTTGAATCATGAACAACAAACAATTCTAAAGGACGTTGCTCTTAAAAAATGCTTGAACATGAACAATTATGTGCACGTGTTCCTTACAAGCGGAGCAGGAACAGGCAAGACATTCCTCATGCGAAAGCATTTTTCCAAATGCTTATACGAATCTATGATTCAAACAATTCCTCTGATCCTATGAAACCAAAGGGCTTAATAGTTGCATACACAGGAAAAGATGCATACAATGCTGGTGGAACAACATTCCACTCTGCATTTTTAATGCCTTTTAACAAGTCACAGTTTCTTCCACTTAGCAAGGAAATGTTGGATACATTATCCAAGATTTATGAGGAACTCCAACTTGTCTTTATAGATGAAGCATATTTGATTGGGAGTCCATTCTTGTATTCTATTGACAGCCGACTAAGAAGCATAAAACATGTGCAGACGAAATACTTTGGAAACATTGACATGATATTATGTGGGGATCTTTACCAGGCACAGCCAATCCAATATTATTTGATATTTGAAAAACCTATCGTTAACATGGAAACAGTCACCCATGAATTCTAGAGAGACAATATTAAATTATTTGAGTTGCATACTACAATGCGCCAAACAGATGAAACATTCATTGCAATTCTGAATAGAATGTGCACAAACAGCCAAACACATGATGACTTGACCTATATCAATTTGAAGTGTTTATGGCCTGCACCAACAGACCCAACATTTCCTTACATGTTCTATATAAATAAGGATGTTGCAAAGAATAATAGCCACATGCTATTGCTCATGCCCGACGATGATAGCATCATCAATTCCATTGACCTGGAAGAAGACAACCATGGAAATATGCAACGTCATGAACATTTAGTCACTTTACCTTTGCAGCTTGTCCTCAAATTAGAAATGTTGGTTGAAATATATGCCTGCAACTATGATTCACAGGATGGCTTGGTGAATGGTGCAGATGGAATACTGAAAGGCTATACCAAGACAGAAAAAGTGGATGTCCTTTAGATTAAGTTCCATGAACCACATATAGGCAAGCGACAAGCAAGCAAGTTGTCTTATCTATATAATTCAAACAATAGAAGCGATTGGACACCTATTATGCAAATATCGAAGCCAGTATCAATGTCAGCAAAGATAGGTCGACTGAATATTCGAAAATAGTTTATGATTAAACTTGCATGTGCACATACAGTCCACAGATCACAAGGACTAACACTTGATAATGTTGCATTTCAGCCTGCTAGAATTTGGATACATGGACTTGTATACACAGCACTATCCTGTGTCAGAAGCATAGAGTCCTTGTATTTACTAAGTCCTCTCACAAAATATAAATTCAAAGTGAAAGAGAAAGTTGATATTGAAATGGAACGACCGAGGACCATAGCAAAATGGAAACTACATTATGATTACCAATCCATACAAACAAATTCATCTGTATCAATTCTCTCGCTTAACACACACATCTTAAATGCACACATGGATGATATACTGAATAACTACGATATAATGCAATCCGATATTCTATGCTTGCAAGAAACACACATGGCATTATGCATGCAGAACAAACAATTCCCAAATCACAATTGCATATCAAGTTACATTACACATGGGGTTATGATACTGGTGAAAAAACATGTATGGATTTTGGACCATATACATATGGAAGAAAAGAATGTTGAATTGATGCTTGCAAAAAAAAATTCCCATGAAACAGAAGTTGCAATACTAAATCTGTATACTGCTCCCCATGCAGTATTCTCCAACATAGTGCATATTATTTCTAATGCATTGGTCCATTTCCATCTGAATAGACCCATTGTACTTGTAGGAGACTTCAATATCGATATGCTACAAAATACTGGCAGAACAAAAGAATTGGAAAACTACATGTGAAAATACAGTCTCCGCTTTCTTTTGAACAACACAAGCCATCTGCAAAATGCACTTATTGACCATGTCTAGTCCAATGTGCCCATTCCTCAATACAATATATTTTTCTTAGACACATATTGGTCTGATTACGATACAATTGGTATTGCACTTGAATTATGACATATACATCAAACTTATTGCAAACTCATATTTCTATGTTTCAAAGCATATCAGTATCCTTGATTTCTACACGTGTTGTTCTTGTGAGCATACAGACGGTGTTCTACTCAAATTATAAAACATACATTGTGAAAAAAGAAAAAGAAAAAAGGTAGATCCTCCCAAAAAATATTTGTCACTCTATTCATCTTATTCTATTTATTTTTTGTATATGTACATAGTAGTTGTCTTTTTCTTAACATCTGAACTTATGTTCATATCCATTTTTCTTTGTACTTTTTTTGATAGAAACAAACAGGAAAACTAGGCGACACAAAGAACTCCTACTCAAAGACGTAGACCAATCCATGCAAAGGTGCATTCTATTTCTGCATGTGTTCCATAGTAAACAGTTCTTCATTTACTTTCTTTGTGTTTGTCAAAGTTGTTTGCAGCTACATTTTTTTTTTTTTGCATGTAGAGGTCGCTACCCTGCACGTCTGCCATTGAATATATGCAATGTTGAGATAGCAAGCCCGCAAGTCCACTTGTCAATTTCTATATCGCCCAACTATGATGGCTATTTGCAGGACATGGAACATTAGAGACATAATGTGCAGCCCACAAGTGCGAGATACAAATAAGTGGCTAGGTATGGAATAAGGAATCTGTGCATATTTGGTATGTAGTGTTCATTTCTGGTAGTGCGCTAGCCCTAGAACCCGCGATACAAAAACTGCACATCGTCTATAAAATCTCAGCCACCCCGCAAGTCTGCCTGTCAATTTGTATATCGCGGAACTGTATCTGCTATTTGTAGAACACATAACAATAGAGGCCTTTTTTTTCACCCCTCCCGCCCGAGAACCCACAAGTATGGAATGCGATATGGGTACATGGTGTATAAAATCTTATGTCGATACTTTATAAAGGTACATATTTAGTTTTTCCTCTTTTCTACACACACTAATCTAGTAACCATAGAGTTGGAGTTGGATGAAGCCAAGTCGGTGATCCAAATAAGTGGCTAAATATGGAATAAGGGATCTGTGCATATTTGTTGTGTATTGCTCAATTCTGGGAGCTCACCATCCCTAGAGTATAATGTTGACCCGGCCAGCCCGTAAATCCGCTTGTCAGTTTATTATCATAAGCTATTTGTAAGTCAAATAGAGCCATGTTTTTTACCCCACCAGCCTGAGAACCCGTGATCCAAAAACTGTCAATGGTCTATAAAATGTCAGCCAACCTGCAAGTCCGCTTGTCTATTTGTATATCACATAACTGTGTGTGTTATTTGTAGAACACCGTACAATAGAGGCATTTTTTTGAGCCCACCCGCCCGAGAACTTGCAACCCCAAAAGTGGCAAAGTATGGAATGACATATCTGTGCATGCTCTATAAAATCTCATGTCCATACTTTATGAAGGTACATTTTTAGTTTTGCCTCATTTCTACACATATTGATCTAGTAACCACAGAGTTGGTGTTGCACATGAATTATGAAATATGCACTGGGAGTCAGACCGATCCCTTTGGTTTGTTTAGCTGAACAATTCCGACTCATGCAGTTTCAGCATTGAACACTCAGCAGTTTCACCATGCACTTTTAGACTTGGCCATTCCTTCCTTGCTTTCTCTTCCCCGTGCTCGTCACCTTCACATGTGTGCATAATAAGAAATAGTGTTTATATGTGTGTGTGTGTGTGTGTGTCTTCTTTCTAAATCTTTAATGTTAACAGGTCATCATTCAGGCACCGTCTAAGTTGTCATTGATGCGCGCAAGGCTCAAGAAGTTATACCATCAATGCAATTGTTGCAAAGGCTTTTCTTATCCCTTCCCAGTCTTAATTTCAAATGCAATGGAATTTCATTCGCACGCTGCCAGATTGCTTCCTTCACAAAACCTCGAATCTCTTCCCAGTCTTAATTTCAAATACCATGGAATGTCATTCACACGCCGCCGTCTTGGTTTGTTCACGACACCTCCAATCCTTAAATTTTCTTCATCGTAACTGCCACCTTCACACTTCTAAGTATGATAATAAATAATCTTTACTTCTAACAAGTCATCATACATCACGCATAGATATTGTCATTAATGAGGAGATTTTCCATTTACAGGCATTGAAGTAATGTTTACGGGGAGTTATATTGTCCCCTGCATTTCTTCATTTCAAGCAACGTCTGGAGCAACCAACGTTTCCATAAAGTACTAGCATCGGCTCCACAGCAGATTTGTAGAGATACAATGAACATCTTCATGTGGAGCTTCCCGTGCAGAAGAAGGCAAAAAGATTTGTAGGGGAGGTGGAGCAGCCTGAAATTTACAGTGAAAAGATGGATCTTGACACTGATCTGGAAAGCATATTCTACAACCTTGATCAGCCCAGAGACACAATTCATCATTCCTTCTCAATGGACATGGTTGATACCCTAATTTTTTATGAAGATGAATCCTTCGTATTCCAGAGTGTTGTTTTTTAATCCGAATCAAAAACATTAATTATTGAAAAAAGAGATGTAAAAAATAAGAAAAGAAAACATCGTTAAGAACTTGACCTTGCCAATATGCAGGCGTCCAAAATCTCTCAACTTCACATGGCAACCAGAGATGCTTTTCATGATTCCGTTGGAGTCATTGAAGCTGAAAATTCCAGGCTAGAGAACTGGATTAAGGAATTAGAGGAAGATTTGTTTCCTCTGCCATTGCATCATAGTTCTTTGGGAATAGCCATGCCTGCTACTACGTGTAACCCTAAAACAAATATAAAAGGGTCCTCCAGCTTCCTCGCATCCTGTAGAGGATATGTTGAGAAAAATATCAACAAAATAATGGAACTGATTACTAAGGCCTGGGAAACATCACAGAATATGAATTCCCTGAAGAGAAGGGCACATAACTTGCTCCTACTTCTGCAGACGGATTTAAAAAATAAAGAAACTTTCTATGTGGACACAGTCATCCCGTTTTCCTTTCATGTCAACAACATGCCAGAGACGAGAAGAAGACAACATGATCTCCCTTCCAATAAATGGCTCACTTAACTAGACACATGCTGGAAAGAGAAAGTGAAGAACCTGTATCTCATCATCCAATCATGTGAGCAAGCAATATCAAAGAAAGAAGCATTATTCACAAATCTCACCAAAATAGACTTAGAAGGAAAGACAAACGGCTTCCAAGACCCCAGCTTAATCCTCAACTTGCTGGCATCAACCAAGCAAGATTTCGATAAACAAGTTGATAATTTGAAGGCCTTGTCTTTAGAAATTTTTTATAGGATTCTTGAATATCATGAAGAAGAGGTGGACAACTGGCTAGTCTGTTATTCGGTACAGAATGGAGACATTGATGAAACTCTGTGTAAACTTTCAATTGATCTAAGCGAATTAGAAAATGAAGTTTTCAACATTAAAATCCACAATGAAATCAACATCTCCCCCTTGAGAAGCTATATTGAAGAGAACTTGAAGTGGATCACCGACCAAATCCAACAGGGAAATGCATAGTTCTTTCTTTATCAATCCAGTTATTCCAACTTTTCCAAGTAGAAATCTATAGCCAAAAAATGATCTTCCCATTTCTACTTTTCAGGTATTACAATCTATCGTGACCAAATTATTTCCACAGTCCTATTTCTTGTACATATTTATGTTATGGTCCGTGGGAGCCCCAATCCCAGTCTATATGGCAAACACATTTTCATTTCCAGGGATATGTAACAAACTATTATTTTTTTCATATATTCCAAATAAAACTATTCTTTTTTCTCCTTATATATTTATGTGTTCCTACATTTCTATCTTCAACTATGTTGAATGTGAAGACATTATGTTTATTTTATCTCAATTCTCGTTTTTTCCTATGCATATTTTCTCCGCCCTAGTCATTTTCAAAATAAAGTATGAAATAAATCACTAACTCAACTTTGAAATATTATATTTCAGATATGTGTGTGTGTGTGTGTGTGTGTTTCTTTAAAATTCCAGGAATATGTAACACATTTCATTATTTTTTATATGAATTTCATAAAATTGTGCTCACTACTTTTTTTGTACTCAAACGTGTAGAGAGTATGTCATTTCTTGCATCTTGACCACTTGTCCTTCATACTTTTTCCAAAGGCCCTTAAAATTAAAATACTCTGCAAGTCCGCTTGTCAATTTCTATATCACGGAATTGTGGGTGCTCTTTGTAGGCCATGGAACAACAAACACCCAATTTTCAGTCCGCCAGTTCCACAACCCGCGATCCAAAAACTAACTCGGTATCGAATCAGGGCTCCATGCAAATATGGAATGAGGGCTATGTGCATGTTGTATAAAATGTCATCCCCATAATTTCTAAAAGTACATATTTTGTATGTATAAAAGTAAATATCTACTTTAAAAAACTGCATATTTTCTATGTATAATTTATGGTCTCCAGGAACCTAAAATTTGATACATTTCAATTTTGTGTATCCGCGAGCCCCCGTTTTAAAGAAAACTAATTCGAAAATGCTATTAATTTGGTCCTTTTGTCCACTGCCCTATGTAACAGACATTGGCACTATATTTTTTGTGCTTTTGTCCACCACCATATGTAAAACCTATGTAAAGAAAACTAATTCGCGAATGCTAAATTTTCGGGACACGAGCCCCTTAAAATTCAAATAGTCTGCAGGTCCCATTATCAATTTGTATATCACAGAACAACAGAACCCCTATTTTCAGGTGCCCAGCCCGAGAACCCGCGATCCAAAAACTGGCTAAGTATGGAATGAGGGTTTTGTCCATGCTCTAATTCGGGAATGCTATTTTTTTCTCTGCTTTTATGTGTTCCTAGATTTTTATAGAGAGTATGTGTACAGAGTTGCATATTTTCTATGTATAGTTTATGGTCTCCAAGAACCTATAATTTCATAAATTTCAATTTCTTGTGTGGATGAGTCCCTGTTTTAAAGAAAACTAATTCGAGAATGTTATTTATTTTCTCCTTTTGTCGACCACCCTATGTAACAGAAATTGGTACTATACTTTTTGTCTTTCTTTCCACTAGCGTATGTAAAACCTATGTAAAGAGAATTAATTCGCGAATGCTAAATTTTTTTAAAACGAACCCCTTAAAATTCAAATAGTTAGCAAGTTCGATTGTCAATTTGTATATTGTGGAACTGGTGGTGCTATTTGTAGGACACGGAACAACAAAAGCCCACTTTTCAGGACCCCAGCCCGAGAACCCATGATCCAAAAACTGGCTAAGTCAAGAACCCGTTCTTTTAAAGAAAACTAATTCGAGAACACTATTTTTTTTCATACTTATGTTCACCAGCCTATGTAATAGACGTCAGTACTATTTTTTTTTTCTTTTTTTGTCCACCAGCATATGTAAAAAGGAAAACTATTTCAAGAATGCTAAACTTGTTTTAATTAATTATAAATAATTTTTCTGATAGAAAAATAAATTTTTGAGTTTATTATTTCAATTTGGTTATTCGACACGAGCCCCTTCAAATTCAAATACTCTGCAAGTCCGATTGTCAATATTTATATCGTGGAACTCTAGGTGCTATTTGTAGGACAAGGAACAACAAAAGCCCGCTTTTCAGGTCCTCAGCCCGAGAACCTGCCATCCAAAAACTAACTAAATCAAGAACTCGCTCTTTTAAAGAAAACTAATTCGGGAATGCTATTTTTTTCATACTTATGTTCACCAGCCTATGTAAAAAACGTCAGTACTATTTTTTTTTCTTTTCTTGTTCACCAGGATATGTAAAAAGGAAAAGTAATTTGGGAATGTTAAACTTGTTTTAATTAATTATAAATCATTTTATTGATAGAAAAATAAGTTATTGGGTTTATTATTTCAATTTGGTTATTCGACACGAGACCCTTCAAATTCAAATACTCCGCAAATCCGATTGTCAATATGTATATCGCGGAACTCTAGGTGCTACTTGTAGACCATGGAACAACAGAAGCCCAATTTTCAGCCCGCCAGTGCCACAACCCGCGATGCAAAGATTCAAATAGTCCGCAAAGCATCTTGTAAATTTGTATATTGCAGAACCCGCAGAACAAGAGAGCCCCAATTTTCAGTCGGCAACCCCGACAGCCCGGTATGAAGCCTCCATGCATGCTCTATATATCTACTTAATCAAATTACATATTTGATTTTTGTAGGCCACGGAACAATAGAAGCCTGATTTTCAACCCGAGAACCCGCGATCCAAAAATTCAAATAGTCTGCAAGACCGCTTGTCAATTTGTATATCGTCGAAGTGTTGGTCCTATTTGTAGGCCACGTAACAACAGGTCCCCAGCCCGAGAACCCACGATCCAAAAACTAGCCAAGTCAAGAACACGCGATCCAAAAACTAGCTAAGACAAGAACCCACTCTTTTAAAGAATACTAATTCAGGAACGCTATTTTTTTTCATACTTATGTTCACCAGCCTATGTAAAAGACGTCAGTACGTCAGTACTATTTTTCTTTCTTTTTTTGTCCACCAACATATGTAAAAAGAATAACTAATTCGGAAATGCTAAACTTGTTTTAATTAATTATAAATAATTTTATTGATAGAAAAGTAAATTACTGAGTTTATTATTTCAATTTGGTTATTCGACACGAGCCCCTTCAAATTCAAATACTTCGCAAGTCTGATTGTCAATATGTATATCGCGGGACTCTAGGTGATATTTGTAGACCATGGAACAACAGAAGCCCAAATTTCAGCCCGCCAGTCCGAGAACCTGCCATCCATAAATTCAAATAGTCCGCAAAACAACTTGTCAATTTGTATATCGTGGAACTCACGGAACAAAAGAAGCCCAATTTTCAGCCCGCAACCACGACAACCTGGAATGAAGCTTCTATGCATGCTTTATATATCTACTTAATCAAATTACATATTTGATTTGTGTAGGCCACGGAACAACAGAAGCCCGATTTTCGGCCCGAGAACCCACGATCCAAGAATTTGAATAGTCGGCAAGACCTCTTGTCAATTTGTATATCGCGGAACTCTCGGTGCTATTTGTAGGCCACGGAACAACAGGTCCCCAGCCCGAGAACCCGCAATCCAAAAGACTAGCTAAGTCAAGAATTAATTATAAATGATTTTATTGATAGAAAAATAAGTTATTGAGTTTATTATTTCAATTTGGTTATTCGACACGAGCCACTTCAAATTCAAGTACTCCACAACTCCGATTGTCAATATGTATATCATGGAAATCTAGGTGTTATTTGTAGACCACGAAACAAAAGAAGCCCAATTTTTAAGTAACAAACATTACCACTATTTTTTTCAGTTTTTGCCCATGTACCCATGTACTTCAACTTCCTTCCCACGTGTCTTATAACTTCAGCTCGCTCGAGCCAGGGCACCATTACTCTCAGTGCGCCCTGCTCTACCTTCACATCCTTTCGATGGACCTCGTTGGACCTTTAATCTATGCATGTGTCCATTTATGGAACCTCACTAGCTCCCCCGCCTATTTCAATTGCTCCAGTGGCTCCAGATGGCTCATTCTTTCCTAATTTTTCTTCACAAAAATCGGCCTCCTGCCCAGCCTTTCCCTACTCTGCTTTTGTCCTTTCCTTATCTGTTTGTTATAACCCTAAATTGCACTACCCTTGCTTACCTGGCATCAGGCCAACTCATTGCCCTTCATTGCCAAAGCCATGCTGAACAACTCTTCTAAAAACTCCATTTTTAAAAAGCATCCGCTAGCAGGCCCACTACAGCCCGCGGGTACCCGCTAGCAGGCCCACTACAGCCCGCGGATGCCTTCAGAATCACAAAAAACGGAAAGTTGTCGAGACACGAGGCTTTTTGTCAGTTAACTAAAACTCTCCGCCATGCATGGCCGAGAGTTCGACTAAAACCCTAGCTCTTCCTAGCCTATAAAAGGAGGGGTAGGGGTACTAATCAAAGGAGGAAAATCATAGCAAAGAAATTTTGCCAAATCGCCAAGCCAATTTTGTCCCCAACCCTTTAGCTTTGCCTCAAGCTCTAGGAGAAACTCATGCAGCAGCAGTTGGAGGACAGAAAGAAGAGGAAGAGCCCAGGATCAGGATCGAGGAACGGTGGCCAATCTCAAAAATCATTGTAAGTTGATTTGTATTGATGTTAATGAAAAAGATACTTTTCCCATCCCGAAATACATGAATCTCATCTATGTTATCTGATTTATGTTTTATCTCTAACCCCCTAGTAGATCAGTAGCATGCATGTATGTTTTTGTCTTGTTTTGCAGGAAAAGCTTTGTGGAAGGAGCRRCRAGRAGACAACAACTCAACGRAGGATCTACTTCGACCTTCAGTRAAAAAGGTTAGTTCATTCTTCCGGTGCTTGTCTGAGAAAAGGGGTTGGAATTTTGGGTAGAAGGTAAAAGGTTAAATCTGAAGGGTCATGATCTGCGTATAAGCTTAGAACCCTAGCTTATTGGTCCGTAGGGTAGATTACCCCACAACAGAATTGGCGACTCCACTGGGGATCGTCTTACTCTTAGGGTTTTCGGGCTTGGTAGTTTAAGGAATTAACTTTCAGTTTCTCTGCTTATTTTTGTTTTCTGTTAGTCAGAAGCTAGTAGAGAGCCTGGTTATTAATACCAGTTCTCTTTGACTGACGCTCGACATTTTTTTTTCGGGATACCCGCGCCCTGCAGTGGTTTCAGTAGCGTGTAGTGGCCAGGAAGTCTAAGAGGCAGTCCCCTCTTCCTCTCTCAGAAGTCTATCTTCTCAGGGGGCTTTCTGGATCTTGTCTGGGTCTTGGTTGGCTTAGTGTCTTGTGTTTCAGTCTGTCATTTGGTGTGTTTCTTCACCTTAGCCTTACCTTTTTGCAAAAAATTGTTTTTCTGTTAAAGTAGCAGCATCTCAGCCTGTCAGGGACTCTGGTTGTCAGTACCAGAAGTCTTTTTTAGGACTAGATTGGCTGTGTGTAATCTTTTTTTTTTTTTTTTTCTTAAACTTTTAAACATACCCGCGGCCTGCTTAAGTGTAGCACGCGGGTACCCGCGCCCTGTCTTGGTTCAGCCTGCGGGTACACGCGGGCTGTCTTGTTGACAGTCGCGGATCTGTCAGGAAGCTTTTCAGCTTGGGTGGGGCAGTCATCCCCTCCTGTGGTGAAAAGAACTACTCTCAGAGGTTTAGAGTCTGGGACTGCACAGTCAGCAGGCTAGGGCATTCCTCCTTTAGCCTGTACTTGTGATTTGAATTTTTGCATAGAAAAAACAAGAGCGAAAAATATTTATTTCAAAGTTTAGGTCAGTAGCTCGGAAAGAAGTTTTTGTTGTATAAGTTTTTCAGTACAGTTCGAAACATAAGTAGCTCGAAAATCTGAGTGAAAATTCTGTAGGATTGCTGCTTGAAAAATCTTGTCATACTGAAAAGAAAAAGACTCTTTTTGAAAAGTTACTGGTTTTGCATGTTAGAAAAAGTTTGTTTTCAGCATTCATGTGCATTTTTCTTTGAGTCTTTTTTACACACCATCAGTTTCACTTCCGTACCTTGACATTTAAAAAAGCCCACTAAAAGCAACGCTTAATAAAATCAAGTAGACTTTTTTTGTTTGTAGGGTGCACACATTAGTTCAGGCTAGGGCCTTGGAATAGGTTGGAGAGTAAATTCTCCAAGGCCACCCAAAACAAACATTGGAGTCTGTCATTTAGGGAGTGTAGAAGTCCGGTTACGGA
>ML781190.1:415426-427267 GCA_009831015.1 Picea engelmannii | reverse complement strand
TTAACATTAGGGCCGACCTGACACTTTCTTATTTTGTAATTCTTTTCTTTAATTATCTTCAGGGCCTACATGTACTTCCTTCTTCAATTCACTTTGTCATCTTCAAAATTTCATTTCTCCTCAACCATGAGGATCCACATGACATGCCACATACCACCGGAAACAACATGATGTATACTATCCATCCATGGGTGTTGTATCTGCATGTGCATTTTCCTTCATGTCCAAATACCTTCATCAATCTTGTAGTCCAAAACCCATGACTAAGGTTGACATCAATGACAACAACCAATCTTCCAACAGGAATAACAGAAGCCCAAATTTGAGCCCATAGTCCGAGAACCCGCCATCCATAAATTCAAATAGTTCGCAAAATAGCTTGTCAATTTGTATATCGCGGAACTCGCTGAACAACAGAAGCCCAATTTTTAGCCCGCAACCACGACAACCCAGAATGAAGCATCTATGCATGCTTTATATATCTACTTAATCAAATTATATATTTGATTTTTGTAGGCCACAGAACAACAGAAGCCTGATTTTTAGACCAAGAACCTGTGATCCAAAAATTCGAATAGTCCGCAAGACCGCTTGTCAATTTGTATATCGCGGAACTCTCAGTGCTATTTGTAGGCCATGGAACAACAAGTCCCCAGCCCGAGAACCCGTGATCCAAAAAACTAGCTAAGTCAAGAATTAATTATAAATGATTTTATTGATAGAAAAATAAGTTATTGACTTTATTATTTCAATTTGGTTATTCGACACGAGCCACTTCAAATTCAAGTACTCTGCAACTCCGATTGTCAATATGTATATCGCGGAAATCTAGGTGTTATTTGTAGACCACAAAACAACAGAATTCCAATTTTTCAGTAACAGACATTACCACTATTTTTTCTGGTTTTTGCCCATGTACCCATGTACTTCAACTTCCTGCCCATGTGTCTCATGACTTCAGCTCGCTCGAGCCAAGGCGCCATTACTCTCAGTGCACCCTAATCTTCCTTCACATCCTTTCGACGAACCTCATTGGGCCTTTACTCTACGTGTGTGGCCATTTATGGAACATCACTATCTCCCCCACCTATTTCGATTTCTCCAACGGCTCCAGATGGCTCATTCTTTCCTGATTTTTCTTCACAAATCTCGGCCTCCTACCTAGCCTTTCCCTACTCTTCTTTTGTCCTCTCCTTATCTGTTGCTAGCACATTTTCTCTCTCCAACTGTCCCAAAGATGCCCCAGCTACGAGGGAAGTCGAAATGTGGGTCAGCCTACCAGCCAAACCGGCCCCGCCTAGTCCTCCATCCCCCGCCTTCTCCCTAACTGTTATCCTCCTCCTCTTCCACCACCTCGTCCTCATCCCTAGCGCAGTCCACTCAAATTCTCGCTTCTCTCCCACCCCTTGCTGTGTCCCTTGCCAACAAAATGGAGGCGTTGGACTGCTTAGGGACCTCACTCGACTACAACCCAAGACCTTTGCATAATTCAACATCTTTTTCACACCCAGACCCTTTGGCTCCTCCAAACTCTCTGGCCACCAAGCCGCTTCAAGACCAGCCTCATGACGCCCAATTTCAGATCGATGGTCTGGAAGCCAGTCAAAATTCACGACGACAACCCCAATCTCGAGACGATTCCAACGCTGACCCAAAATGCGAGTGGAAAATAGGCCTTGCACTGGTGCAGAGTCTAGTATTCGACCTGTGTCAGGACATGGATGACTTCTGGTTCCGCCTAGAGACCCTGGACACCAAATCCTCTCAACTCCTACAGTTGCTCTTCGTGTTACAAAGAACTCATCACCTCCCACCAGAGGCAAGCCAAGCAGCAACAGCCCAACCAACAGCAACCTCCGCACCAGTGTTGGCACTGGAAACTTTGGTCCATGCAGAGGTAGACCGCGAGGAGCATAGGCTCCCATCATGGCCAGAGGAGGCCCAGAAGGAAGAGCACGTGCCATCACAGACCGAGGATGCCATGCAACTGGACCAGACACCAATTGACGAGGAGCCGCCTCCTCCTGGAGACACGACACTTGGCACCTTTGGCATGGCTGCATTGCCGCACTACAGACCATACCGATGATTTGTCTCTTGTTTTTCTCTGTTGTTTTGTCATGTGCATGTCGACCTTTCATGCATTTGTCCATGGTTAGTATAGTTATGTTGTCTACATTTTCCACAGTTGTAACGACCACCCTTACGTGCCAGAATTTTGAACTATTTTTGCGTCAGTAATAGTCGAGACTTCAGTTATGAAGCGGTTCGGCTGGATGAGCTAGTTTTCCCTCAGGGCAGCTCAGTATTTACAGCTTGACACCATGGAAATTCTCTGTAGTCCTTCGTTTTGATAGACTTTTATACAATATTACTTATAAAAAAAAATAATGAATACAATTTAAATAATTGTGTATATTATTTATTAAATAGAACATGTTATAGTGTTACATAAATTACTATAAATCTTCATACAATGTTACAATATTCTATAAATTGCTCAATCTCATGTATATGACCGAATTGTTGGGTGCAAAATGTATATGACGGAAGTGTTTGGTGCAAAATGTATATCACTCAACACGTTGGACGTCGTGAACCCGCGACTCCATATTTGTTCGGTGCATTTCTATAAATTAGTCTCATGTAGATAACCGAATTGTTCAATGCAAAATGTATATGACGGAAGTGTTGGGTGCAAAATGTATTTCACGACACAGGGTGGCCATAAAAAATGAAAAAAGTGAACCCGCCACTTCACCAACCTACGACTCTACAATTGTTGGATTACATTGCTTATGCAGTAAATATTTCATGTACTATCAAACTTAGATCCTAGGAACCTTCGTTCGTGTACCAGACATTAATAATTTTTTATACATTTCAAATAAAACTAATTCACGAATACTAAATTCTGCATGAATACCATGTGTACTGCAACTTGCAGCCCGCGCATTTACTCCCCTTCCAGCCTGGCAGGGACTACGCTTCCACGCAGCACTTGTTTAATAAAAGAAATGTTTATACCCCATGGGATAAAATCTATAAATATGTATAACCAACCTAACTATAAACCGTAAAAATGAATTCCGTGAAAATGAATTATATTTTTTTTGTTAAACTATGTAAAATTGAAGAATATATGTTTTAAACTAACGTCAACTATTAGTCCTGGTTGAGGTGGGAGTATAGTAATTGGTCACGTTTAAAATTTTTATTATTTCAACTGAATTTTAGCTTTTGTGCAAGGTTTTAAAAAAATATTTATTAAATTTTGTTTTCGGTAAAATGAAAAATCATTTTAAAATTTTTTTATCTACCTCTATTCAAATTGTTATTAGTCAAAACATTTTGATAAGACTTGACTTAATTAGTTGTAGTAGAGGGAAAGTTTTTTAGGTATTTGTCAGTTATACAAATTAATTTAAAAAAATTAATTTATTACTAGTTAGATTGAAGGTTCACACTACACATTATCTAAAAGTACATTTTGTAAATAAATATCAATATTTTTTAATTTGAACCAACTTATTAATTTATTTCGAAGAAAAATGAACAATATCAACTCAATGTTATTTAGATTTTTAGCTTAACTAACAAGGTAGGTTGCAAAGCAACAAGTCTCTGCCCAAAAGGTAGAGGAGATTGTTGTTTCCAGTGATTACTATCAATGGAAACATGTGTTAGGAATCGTCATTTGGTTCCTGCTACAACAGTAGCAACTCCCGATTCCTTCAACGCAAAATTACTTCTGGAATTTAAAGATATTGGTATTCATATTTTCAAGTAAATATTCAATGTTATTACCTACTATTATCGATATGTTAGTGTGATATTCTTTGTTTCTTGTCATATTTGGATTAAAATAGTATTTATTATGAGCTAAAACAAATGGTTGATGGATTTGGGATTTCTCTTGGGGTGGTCTGAACAAGGATCTTTATATGATCACAACAGTCTTGTGGACGCAATCAGACAAGTAGACGTAGTAATATCTGCAGTTGCCATTCCTTAGCATTTGGATCAATTTAATATCATAAAGGCCATTAAATATGTTGGAATTGCAAATACTTTAGATGTTGCTCGGACAAAAATTGAGTTCTTTTTCTTTCATTGAAACTATAAATGTCTTTCTTTCATAGCTTTGAACCTAGATACAAGAAGATTTACACTCTCTCGGGTATTGTAAGCCTCGCCAATTTTGGATTTGATGCTTGTACCTAAAGATCTAAGATCTGAGCTATACCATTATATTTATATTCAATTAGGATAGCCTAGTTAAACTAGTTTTGGAGTCTAACTGATTAGAATATAGCCTGCAAATAGGACGTATAATAAATTGCGTTTAAAGAAGAAACCATATTGGAAATTCCTTTAAAAAAACTATTGATCGCGTTGAACGCCGGACAAATCAATGGTTGCTTGCATGGCACATTAAAACCTGAGATTCGAACTCTAAACCTCTCGCAACAAGATGCAAATAATGAGAACCATTGTTGTTATAAGCCATAGGAGGAGCTTTCTGGCAGGATTTGATTTCCGTAGAAACAACGGCAGAGGTTGCAGGTGGTGTATCTTGAGGGGAACCGTCACTAAGAGATCTAGTATTGGGGTTGGATTTTGGGCACACTCCATATGTTGAGTTTGCCTAAAAAACACAAGACAAGAAATGTAAGAATAGTGGCCTTCCACTTCGATTCAATAGAAGAGAAAACATGGGTTTTCAGAGAGAGAGACCTGGCACTGAGTAATGTCACTGCATCTGCAAATCAGTTCCCCGTTTAGTTTATCTATAGCTTGGAATGCACCTCCCCCATAGCTTCTCTACACACACAAACATACAATAAGCTTATGTATTTTAATAACTGTGATTGCAATAAAAGAGGTGGATTTTACATAGAAGCCAAGTGCATTCTATAGCATTGAATGTGCATTGAAAATGTATTGGATGCATTGAATGTGGACATCAACAGGGACCATTTAAGCTTGTATCTAATATGATTTCAAAACTTCTTTTTTTTACAGAATCTCTCCTATTTATGGTCTAACTATGATCGAAATTCCTTCCACCCAATTTAGGGTCCAGAAATCCCTCCCAGAATTCTCAAGTAGTATAGAAATTACTTCCACCCACGCAATTTATGGTAAAAGTAGAATTGAAATTGCTTCTGGAATCCTCCAGTAGAGCCTAGGCTCTACAAGAATCCCAACCAAAGTAGAATGCATATTTACAGAGATTCAGCTTAACTATGTTTACATATAATAAAAGTTCTACTTTGACAAATATCATAAAAGTTTTCCAATTATGTCAAGAAAGTGAATATCAATTACAGAACAAATCCCCTCATAAAATAGAGAATAGTTAAACCAAAGATAGAAGTCTGAGGATGATGAAATCAGTAGACATTTGCAGAGATTATTGTTTTAAATAAAACGTTATCACATGAGATTTTTAGAGAATATTTCAACGAGCTTTTTGTATTATCCAAGACATCCCCTGTGTGGTGTACCAATCCTACCAAAAAATGGGTTCTTTTCTTTCGAACCAAGAATTTCTATGCTCTACAACGTATTGTTATCCTTGTGTAAATGTCAAAGATATAAGCTATACCATTATATATTTATATTCAACTATGAAATTATCCATTAAGATTACCAAATCAGTAAACATTAACTCATATATATTATAATTTTAAATAAAACTTTATCTTGAATATTTGGATGAGATGACCACATAACAATCTACCTTTTGGAAATTGCATGTTGTCCATCTGTCTTTGGATGTTCATCCACCTCTCTAAATGCACATTGCATCTGTCATAGGGTTGCCACGTCCTCCTTGACATTCCCAACTAGGTCAAGGGTTCCACTCAGTAATCGTTCTGTGTTTATGTAATGTTCATGTAATCGTGCAAGTGGTCGTAGTTTTGAATGTTTGTGGTCTGGTCTCCATGAAAGGTCAGTTCATTCCTACGATACTGGCCCGAACAACAAGCTAGTGGGACATCTTTCTTAAAGGGAGAGTGCACTACAGCTTAAGGAAGTAGAGCTATGGCTTAAGTACAAACTACCGGAAGCAGAAGTGAGAAAGGAAGGGAAGGAGAATGGAGACCAGAATGGAAGCATATAGAATTTAGAGACTGTGCACTAACGGAATTAAAGGAAAATGAAAGATCTTTCAGATTGAATGGAAGCATACGATTTCTGAAATCATAATAGTGTGACTCTGTTCTGCAAGCAAGGAAGAGCAAGAAAGACCAGAACATCGAAACTCAGAGCCATTGATGTTGCTTTGCAAGATGGGAAACTCACTGCAAAACTCGTTCTCAAAACCCTAAACCTCAAGGTCGAGGCCAAAAATGCATTAATTCTCCGCATGTCCGTCTACCCAAATGGCATCCTGAGATTCAAGGTGGACGAGGATGAGGAAAAAGAGGGGAACAGAAATCCGTTCAAGGTACCCGACATCTTGGTCGAAGATCTGGAGGACGGGCGCCTCTGGCTACAAAGAATCAAGCACGAGAAGGATGGGGTTTCATCCGTTTATCTCACCTCTGACTACGAGGTCATGCTGCAGCATGATCCACTAGAAATCTATGTGAGAAGAGGTAAGCATCAATGTATCATCTCGTTTAATAGTAAAGGGATTTTTCATTTCGAACAACTTAGAGTATGGCCTTTGGTTCAATGTGGGAATAGATGCATGGACTAAGAGAGTAAGGCTTATTGACATGGACTAAGGCAATGGACTAAGGCAAGAGGTTAAGAGAAGTAGTCGTTATAGAAAGGGGAGAAAGAGTATGATTTCACTCGCACTATAGAGAGTCCCGCACTACAGAGAGGCTAAGCATAGAGAGTAGAGCTAGTCGTTAGCTTATGAACAGAGAAAGAGAAATGCAACAAAGTGTGCTAGAGAAGGGGAGGGTCACACAGTTTACCAAGCACAACCACTAGCAAAGGCAGGCACCTGATGCAAGTAGTGGGAATACAAATTACACAAAGTAAAAAGTGTGGAATATCACGGGTATCTTATCCTCACATGTGGTCCTTGCTGATCCCTGAAGGTAGGCAGGACCAGGGTGACTTGAGGGGAAAGTAACCTGATCGAGCCAGTGGGCCAAAGATAGGCAAGACCAGGGTGACTTGAGGGAAAAGCAACCTGATCGAACCAGCAAACAGAAATATGTGTTTTACTCCCTATGCACATATCCTCCTCCTGGATCAATTTTCGGGTTTTCCTTTATCCTCTGATGCACTTCGTTTCATTCCTTCTTCTAGTAGCAATCTCCACGATCCTTCATTTCATTTCATTTTGAATCCAAATCTTGTCCAGATTCATAATCCAGTGGTTCAAACCTTCAATAATAATGTCAATATTCAGAGCCCAAAGTAGTGGAGCCTTGGTTGAAGCCGGAAGAGTCAATGTATTAGTGGTGGTCCCCTAAGCCCTAGCCACTGTGAGTTCCATCCAAGAGAAGGTATCCATCTATATAGCTATGGGAGCCCCTGTAGTTGTCGACATAGTCTTAATCGGTGGGTGAATTTTGCATGGGACTGAGAGGCCAGCTACTCGACACGAATTTTGCATGGGATTGAGAGTCTCGTTGTTGGACACGAATTTTGCATGGTCGACACTTAACAAAACGCTATACCATTGCTATACCATAAATAAACAAATATAATCATGCACAAACATTTGATGCTACTGAATTAATGCTAAAATCAAATCTAGCATTAACTTACTTCACCGTAACTCTGTCAAAATATATTAACCATTTGCTAAGTTTGAAGCCAAAACATTTCATATAAATTGTGCCTTGTTTCGATATGAGGCCAAATAAGGCCTCAAATCTTATGATTGGTTAGAAAAAATTGGTGTAAGTATTCAATAGACTAGGAAAAAGTGTTCGATGACATTGAAACCTAAAACTTAAGCTCATACACCTTGGTTTGCGTGTAAAACTATTGAAAAACAAATATGTTTACAATAGTCCCTACTACCTTTAGTCAGGGACTAATAAATATGGGAAATCCAAAAAGCCGGAGTAGAATCGTGTTGAAAGCTCATCTTATTATCTAAAATGTAAATTTGTGTAAAAATATTAAGATTGCAACTAAACACTTAAAAAGAATATATGAAATTACGAAAACAAAGTTGGGAGTCCATTCAAATTCATAGCTAAGAAGGTTCTACCTTGGGTATACTCTCCCCTAAAACGTTCTACAATGGCAACATTACCCCATTTGGAATTTCGTTTCACATCAATGGTGTCCTTGTTCTTGAGGTTGTTTTTTGAAGAAGTCTAATGCACTTGTCTGGTAATAAAGGGATTAAGTCATGCTTTTGAAGTCTCTCTTTTAAATAATAAAAAACTTTCAAACTTGTTATCAAAGCTATTTTTTCCTTTTTAAAAGAGACTTTTTTTTATGTGTTTAAAAATAAGTTTTATGAGACCCTTCTATGATGGCGAAAAAATTTAAGAATCAATTTTTTACACGTCAATTGGGAAATGCAGAATTGATTAGAATATTTAAAAAGAAGGGTGGCCTTTTAATTAATGGAAATGGGCATAACACACTTGCATGGCAGGTCGGAAATACATTGTAGTCATATAGTTAGAAAATCGATATCATAATATTATGATCTATTTTCTCCCCAACCCCCTCAATTGCTAAAGAATCTCATTCAAATATCTCGATAGGCATTAATGATTACTTGAAAGAGATGGTGAAGTGTCCCAGCCCCTATCCAATCACTATTTACGAGTGTTTAATAGGTAAACACAAAATGTTTAATGCTCTATGCAAACTTCTATTAAAGTGAATAATATCTGCTTTGATCATGGATAGTACGCACCAACCCCAACAAAGTAGTCGTGGAACAGAATGTAATGGGCATCACACAATCCAATATAATTTTACATATTCAAGTTTCCAATGTATGTCACTGTTGAAAAGTCTTGTGAGGAATATAATGAATAGTATTGTAGTTTCGCTTCCTCTTACAAATTCATAGGTCTAGTAATGAATAGTATTGTAGTTTCGCTCAAGTCTGTTTTTCATAAAGACAGTATATCCTTTGAACAACAAGTGTTATATTTTTTAACCCCATGGGGGTAGATTATTTTTTGAATTGGCTTAGAGTTGGATTGGTTTCCTCTTATGACAATCTAGAATCCAACAAATTGTATGTATAAGGCTATTGCTTCATTGAAAGTAATATAATGTTTTCTAACTTACAAAAACAAATAGTGTATACTTTATATTTTAAATAAATAAAAAATGAATGGAAATGGACATGAAAAACAAATAGGAGAAAACACGTTCTGATTGTTACTGCTGGTGCATTTTTGTAATCTTCCATCCCACTAACAGCTAATTAGGAGGAAGTCTAGTCCTCTCCAATCCATGCTTTTGGCAACATTTTTGTAGCTTTTCTATATTTAGGGCCATTGTTATTTACTTGACTCAAAGTTGCACCACCAACTTCCCTTGCTTAATCCTTTGTATTATTGCACGTTCATAAAAGATAGCATAAATGTCAATTTTCACGCGCAACTCTATGTGACTAATTTTTAGATCTGAACATTGTTTCCTAGTGATCTAACAGTAAAACCCTAGTTGTTATCACTGAACAATTTTACATTGAAAAATATTGATTGAAAACATATGCAGCAGAAACTCAAAGATCAGAGATGAATCATCAATACACATGAGACACAAATTTTAGTTATGTAATCTTATTAAGATCAGAAATATTGAAGGAAAAACCATCACTCTCAGACAATACAATACCACGAAAATCTAAGGACAACCTTGTCCTCCAAAGTCACCAAAAATGAGAACCTTGTTCTCCAATATAAAAATTAGAAAACCAAACCTCAACATTATTCTGGAAATCTCCTTTGCCCGCGAATACGTTGTAGACCACTTGTACATCATGTTGGCATCACTTGTCAGCCTGTACGAATCTATACATGCCCAGAAAAATCAGATATGTGATTCACCCTCCTAGAAACCTATGTATATACACAGTTTGATCCATTGCAAACAGTGTATACCCTATATGTGGTTCATCTTTATGCCACCTACGTATATATGCGCTTCGTCCCTCTGCAAACCGCATATAAGTATAGAAACCAAGTTTTCTTCACACGGACGTCTTTCCTCACCTTCACATTCTGATCTAGAAACCCTAGGCCAGATCACCTAGGTGTAGAAGTCTCATTGCCACAATTTTCGTACTCCTTAGCGCAAGTGTTTAATCACTTATGTTAACTCCATGATGTCACTCTATGATGATCTAATGTCACAATGACATCTCTCCTCTATATAGGAGTCCAATGAGTGAGTTTAGGATCCCTTCATAAACTCAACAATTAATTAGAATATTTTAATCCTCTTTGTGGGTGTGGCACCCCCACACAAACCCACAAATCCCATCAACTTCCCATGAGGACCTAGCCTCATTTCTAGGCCAATTTCACTGAAATGAAAGTCAAAACTAGTGCCAAAAAAAGCTCCCACATGCCTGGCACCTTGGCCTCTAGTGGGAATACTTCTCGAAGCTACAAAATCATCAACACTCCCTATTAGCGAGAGAGGTATTTTCCACCACTCCTAGCTTGTCTCTGAAGTAGACAAGTTTTCCCTTTGTTAGGGGTTTGGTGAGGATGTCTACAATCTACTCATCTATGGAAATGTGTTGGAGCTTCACAGCTCCCTTCTTCACCTTGTCTCTGATGAAGTGGTATCTGATCTCAATGTGCTTCAACTTATAATGAAACATTAGGTTCTATGAGAGTTTGATACAACTCTGATTGTCACAGTGAATCACAATAGGCTCCAACTCCTGACCAAATAACCCGGCAAGAAGCTTGTGAAGCCAAATAGCCTCACAACTTGCCAAACTGGATGTCATATATTCTGCCTCTGCTGAAATGAGTGTTATTGAAGTTTGATTCCTACCGAACCAAGAAACTATTTTTTATTCCAAGATGAAGCAAGCACCATAAGTACTCTTCTTTTCAACTGCACTCCCTACCCAATCTGAGTCTGAATATCCATGCAGTGTAACTCCATCGGTCTCGACATATCTTAGACCAAATCCAACTGTACATTGGAGGTACCTGAGCACATGTTTTGTTGCCACCCAATACACTTGTCTCGGCTCATCCATGAACTAAATCAAGGTGTTGACAACAAAACAAATATTTGGCATGGTGTTAACCAGGTACATCAACAGACTGGTCAACTTCCTATACATCATGGTATCCAACAAGTCTGAATCTGAAGCTCCTAGCATTCTTATATTGGTGGTCATGGGTGTATTCATGGACTTACAGTCCATCATCCTGAATCTATTCAGTATCTCAACTACATACTTCCCCTGTCCGAGGAAGATCAAGTCTAGTTGTTTCCACACCTCTAATATCATTAATTAATGCATCAACCCAATTTATTTCATCTCAAATTCTGAAGCGAAATCCTTCTTGCATTTGGAAATGAGTTCCTCAGTACCTGTGAGGAATAGGTCATTGACATATAATACTAATATGATAGGATTCTTGCCAACCTATAAAAGATATAGGTTGGGGTCTACTTCACTCTTAGTGAATCCCAAACTCTACAAATACCCATCAGTCCTTGAGTACCATACCTAAGGTGCCTTCTTGAGTCCATACAACACTTTCTTCAATTTGCAAACATGAGACTCCCTCTCATGTACCTCAAATCTTTGAGGTTTCTCTATGTACACCTCCTCCTAAATTACACCATTGAGGAAAGTTGTATTCACATCCATTTGATGAATCTTCCACCCCATTACTGAAGTAAGAGAAA
>ML781190.1:398304-414433 GCA_009831015.1 Picea engelmannii | reverse complement strand
GAGCTTTGAACTCCCTGAATCAACTGAAGATTTCATCCTTGGTATTCATGAAGAATATCCATGTCCTCCTGGAATAATTATCAATGAAGGTCACATAATACCGAAAAACCACTTGTATATGGAACTGACAATGGTCCACTCACATATGAACGTACTAGGTCCAGGATCTTCTTGGACCTACTGTCACTTCTTCGAAAAGCAGGCTTGACATTATTTCCAAGTGTAAAACCTTTGCATATTCCTTGATGCTCAGTTCTGAACTATACGAGACCTATGACCATGTTTTTTAACATTGGTAAGGCATCATGGTGCAAGTGTCCCAATATCCTATGCCAAAGCTCACATGGGTTATCATTGTCATGCACCAAGGCCTGAGTTGGTTGACTTGACAGGTTGTAGATACTATCATCACGAGTCTCAATGACTTATGATGACTCAAGACTCAATCCCTTTGGCCAAGCAAGAATTTGTGCATCAATGAATGCCACTGCATACCCTTTATCCTCCATGGCAGAGATAGAGAGTAGGTTCTTATTTAGTCCAGGTACATACAACACTTCACTCATCTTGAGAGGATTTCCATACTTCAACTGAAACGAAGTTGTTCCAACTCCCTTGACTACATACTTGGCATTATCTACAAGTTCCAACTACAATCATGAGTTTTGATATGTTATATTGGTGAGTGATTTCTATGACCCTGTCATATGACGAGAAGCTCCATTATCCATTGTTATCCCTTGACCAAGTTTTGGATATCCTTGGTCATGTTTGACCTGTTTTGGGACTTCGGCAAGTTGGTCGAAGGCGAAGCGCAAGTCGAAGCAGAGATCGCGGGATCTCGACCCTTTTTTAGTGCAGTTTTTGGAATTAGGTTTTATGTAACGGGTATGGGATGTTGGCCCATGGGTTTACCCATGTTTAGGCCCATTTTGTAATGTATAAATAGAAAGCTAGGCGATGTAAGTAGGAGGTGCTAAAGGTAATGAGGCCAATGTGCTAAGTGTGAATAGTTGTGGATGCTTTGTGCATGCTATGTGTTAAGAACTTGCAGAGCTAAGTGCAAGTAATTGTAAGAAGGCTTTGTGCTTAAAACTAGCTCGGGGAAGGAGGATCTAGTGAGGTGTGCACATATCTCCTTTCCTATGCAGAGTGGGTTCCAGTGGCTATGTGCTTGTAGAAAATTGACAAAAGATAATAAAGAAGAGAAGAGTTGGTGGACGTAGCCCCACACTAGGGTGAACCACATATATCCTATGTTATGGTTGCTTTGTGTATTTGATGTGATTTATGCTTAGTGTTGTTATCTTTATGTATGTTAGAAGAATCTGATATAATAGCTTAGTTCTTAGTGATATGAATAAATGCTAGATCTGATCTCTTTCCATATGTTGAGTGCTTAGATGTGTGAGATCCGGTTGAATAATGTGTTTCTATGTAATTAGGGTTTGGATCTGCGATGTGAATAAAGGTTAATTATTGATGAATGTTAACTGCTAAGTTCTTTGTTAAGTGGTAATCACATATATGTGTCCCAACTAGGTTCCAAACATTTGAGTCATGCAACCACCCCTGCATCTACCTCGGGTGAGACTTCATCTGCTTCGTAGGTGTTTATGAAAGGGCCGGTAGTTTGGGTTTTTTTGGTGCGTTGTTGAAGCATTGAACCCTAGGTTTTCCCCTGTGTCAACAAATGGTTCTGTTGTCAGGACTGAAACTGTGATTGTTTGGAACTGAAGAAAAGAAATCTATGTGCCCACATATGTTTCTTTGGTGCACAACATTAACTTGCAAAGCTCTGTGCTGAGAAGAGAAGTATGATCTGAAGAACAGGTAAGATCTAAAATCTTTGTGCTCTGCTAAAGGTAAGAACAGTGAAATTTTTTATTGAAGAGGTCAGATCTGAAAAATTTGTGCTCTGAGAAAGGTAATATAAGTGAAATTTTTTGTTTCGAAAGAATGGATCTAGGTATGTTTGATAAAAAATTCCCTAGCCTAAAAACTAGGGCACAGTTAGAAGAAAGAAGATTTGATATGAATAGATCTAATAGAAATAATGAAAGGTATGTTATCCCTATGCATAGAAAGAATGTTTGGACTAACAATTGGATGCAGGATCCTAGAAAGAATTTTTTGCAGGTTAGTTACTGTGATCCCAGTATGCAGTACAGGAAAGGTTGGGGATCATTTAAGAGAAAAATAGTATTAACCCTTTGCTACAGTTGTAGAAGACCAAGACATCTTGCTAAGGAATGCCCTGGTAGAATACCTAGTTGTCTTTGATGTAAATCTATGGACCATGAAGTTTTGGATTGTCCTAGAATGATTGCTAAAGTTGAAAAGATGAATATGAAACAAGAAAAATATGAGACAGACCAAGAAACTAAGGATATGATAGAACCCCGGAAAGAATCAGAGACTGTATTGCCACAGATGAAAGAAACCTTGAATGACCACAAAAATATCAACTTATCAGAGGTCTTAAAAGAGAAAGAGTACATAGAAACAAGAATAGGAGACTTCGACATAGAATGTGATGAGGAAACATAGGTGAATATCATGACAGAAAGAACTTGGGAAATTTTGGGACAGCCTGTTATGGTTCCTTTATTAGGAGGAATAGGATTATTTAGAGGAAAGTTGATAATCCTATGTGGAAGACTTACCCAGATATCTATGAGTGCTCATGACACTTCAACAGAAGAAGAATTTGAGATCGTGAAGTTTGTTGAGAACAACGCCTTATTTGTTATCTTGCTAGGAAAATCCTATATTGAGAAAGATCAGATACGAAGGAAACAAGAAGAAGAGGATCTAGAATAGAAAAAGAAAGAAATAAGAGATTTCATGGCTAGGAGAATAGCGCACTTACTGGAAGAACAAGAGAACCAATCAAAGATACTAAAGACCAAAGATATGGATATTGAAGTTGAAAGGACACAAGAAGACTAGAGACACCTTTATGTACAAGAGAGTCGAGCACCTACCCCAGATAGAAAAGAAGTATTACCCTCAAACCCTATGAAAGATCCTCCCCAGTATGAAGTTATCATGCCATGAGGAGATAAGAATGATAATGGAAAGAGGAAACCAGTGAATCAGATCACAGGAAAGAAGGCCAGAAAGCTTAGTAAGATGAGGGAAAAGTTAGAAAAATTGCAAGAAGCTCCAGAAAGAACTTTGCAGAAGGAAGGTTCCCATAATTTAAACTTCACCAGAATATCAGTACAGCACAGAATGGCACTTCGTCATGGAGGATAAATATGATAGTTGGAGGCATTATGACCATTCGATCGACGATCTCGAATGGTTAGGAAAGCAGTTTTGGCCCGAAAGTTCGCCATTGGACCATTGGGACCGCGCCATAATGGATGGAATTGCATTGAATAAGGCTTTACAACCCATTGAAAGAAACCATTATGGTGTTATCTTTTTATCCGATCGAGCATTGCACCAAGAACAGTACTTTTGCCAATTGTGATTATCCGAGCCTGTAGAGAACTAGTTGATTTCGCACAATGATCATTGAGACCTCGCCATCCATTCTGTTATAGTGAGTATTGTTCACCAAGCTTAGATATCATATCTCGAGTGTGCTTGTTGGACGAAATTAGCGCAGCAGAAAAATCCATCGAAGAGATTCTAATAGAACTCATGGCTGAGAAGGTGATGTTCGTAAGCATCCAAGCCTCATCAACGCGAGGAGTGAAAGCCTCCCCATCAACTTCTCATGGATCTGTACCATCCCGAGATGGGACCGAGAAAAAAAACAAGAATCATGATGACTTGGGGAATGCAAAGTTAATTCCATCCATCCTACCTGTCTACATCCCACCCCTGGACGGTGTGGTGAGTTGTGACAGTGTCCCGAGGGATTTCAACTACACAGTCATCACTGCGTACCTTCCAAAGGGAATACAAGCAGTCAGACCATAGTTGGAGAGGATTCCAACCTTGAAGATCAGTGACTATAACCTAGGAGACCACAAGAGCTTTGGCATGCTCGCACCTCACAGATATTTGACCAAGACCAAGGGGAAGAAGTCAAAGATCATCCCCCAACGGTGGACTATGGACATCGCGAGGTCCATTGTCTTGAATGTGATCAATATACCACATTTTGAAAGGCACCAGGAGGTTAATGCGTGCATTAAGATATTGTTGTCATGCTTCCATGGCGGATATCTATGGTTGGACAGACGCATCACTGTTGATCTAGCATTGATCCATAGAATCACCAGATTGAGCATGCAGGGACCAAACCCACAATATTTTTATCTAGGGAAGGCTGCAGACTGTACCCTGGTATAGAAGATCAAAGACAACTATGATGATGTAGAGAAAGGGACGTGAGGCTACAAGGTAGCCTCCATTCAAAATGGCGCAGTGCACCTTGATTGTCAGTTGATTGTTGGTAAGATAGTAAGAAAGAACAGACCCATGCAGGTCACAGGGTTTGTCATTGACCTCACAGGAAAATGCGTGGAAGGAATAGAGATGAATTGGGCCAGTTACCTAGTCAATCAGTTAGAATTGGATTGTCACGAAGCTCAGGATCAGGGATATGAGTTCCATTTTAGCTGGTTGTTAATCCTCATCGCATTCACTACTTGGGAGATGCTGGAAGGTGTGACCTTCCCTGACATTATGTTGTTTGAGCCATTAGCTACGAAGTTCACTACACTCTGGTATTCAAGCGATATGGGGAAACAATGACAGTCGAACGCAGTATTCCATACTTGCTACCTGCAGCTGAAGAGGGTTATTGATTCTTTCCCTCGTATGATGATGAACACCCTGGACAGGTTCAGGCCCCTTATGAAGTTCCGCGCATATAGGCATTTTATTTATGTTACTGTGTGCACAGACGAAAGTAAAGAAGAGCTTCAGTCCTACTACAAGCTCACAGAGGAGGACCTAGAAGAAATCACTAAGGAATGGCCCATAGAGTTCCTTATACCAGTCGATCAGGCATCACTATCTGATCTCAACCTCATTGGAAGTCTGGTGGTTACTCGTGAAGAGTATGATGCACCCAGCAGTAGCAAGAAGAAAAATAAGGATGATGTACAGGAAATACACAGCACATCAGAAGAGACTGCATCAGATTCACCTAACGGAGGAGGAGACGACGAATTGGACAAAGAAGAGAAATAAGGGGAAGAAGACAAGTTGAATCAAGGTGAAGTAACACTGCCTAGGAACCCCCTTGAAGAGGTAGAGACAGTCAAGAAAAGAAAGGTTTCCCCCATGAAACCTACATCGCAAAAGAATTCCAAAGAAAGTAAGTCGAAGCTGCAAACTATGCTCATGGTCAATGACTTCGACTTCATTATCATAGTTGTATCATATGCCTTGGAAGATATTTTGCAGAGAACTAAAGCTAAGCATGAAGCCATGTATGATAGAATTGAGATAGAGCTAAGAGGTGTACAACAAGCCCTTCATTCCAGTCGCGCAGTGTCCACTGTGCCCCCGCCACCAGAAGAACCAGAGTTGGAAGATGAGCCTCCCCAAATTTGCAAAATCATTGATGCGATCGAAGCTCACCTTCATCGCATGCAGGAAGAAAAAGAACATGCCACAGTGGCCCTGAAGCAAGCACAAGAGAAAATCATAGAGCAACGCCGAATTGCGCAGCAGGAGAAAGAATAGTTGTTCGCAGAGCAGGTCAGAATTAAATAAGCATTTAACAAATCACTTCGCTCTGTGATGCACTTAGATAAAATGGAGGAAGACTCGGTGGAGATTCAAGTTGTGGAGCATGTGGAAGCCACTCGGCAGCTTCAATAGAGAATCGCAGAACTAGAGCTACAAACAGTGGCAAGCACTCCACAAGAAGTGTGAGACCATAGAGAAGAAACTTCCCAGAGAGTGGCTGAAAGGATCAAATCATTAGTCATGGAACATAAACAGCTAAGCAGTCGTAGTGCATAGACTTATGAGCACCTTACCGAGGACCCTAAAATGAAGACACTGGAGTTGCAGCTCCAGGAAGCAAAGTAGCAAGAAGCATAGTTGAAACTCCTTTCAGCAGTTGAGAGGATGAAAAGATCCCAAGACGGCTCAGCAGCATGTCCATGCCATACAAATAAAAGTCATGGAAGTGACTCAGAAGATCCAACCAGTCCAGGATCTAGCTTGCCTACTTTTTGAGGAGATTGAAGGCTGAGGAGCAGAGCTAGAACAAGTAGTCACTTCGGTAGAACAGTGCTTAGAAGGAGTTGTGAATGAGGTAATTATTTAAGAGTTCGTCGAGCAGGAGGCCTTGGTGCAACAATAGGTTGAAGCAGCTCGAGCCAAGCTCAAGGCTTTTGAGGCAGAGTTACCCAAACCAGAGTGACTCAGGACAAGTCACAGGTGAGTGTTGGGGGCCTATTGGCCCTTGACCAAGTTTTGGAGATCCTTGGTCATGTTTCACCTATTTTGGGACTTCGACAGGCTGGTCGAAGGCGGAGCGCAAGTCGAAGCAAAGATCGCGGGATCTCAGCCCCTTTTTAGGGAATTTTTTAGAATTAGGGTTTATGTAACGGGTATGGGATGTCGGACCATGGGTTTACCCATGCTTAGGCCCATTTTGTAATGTATAAATAGAAATCTAGGCGATGTAAGTAGGAGGTGCTAAAGGTAATGAGGCCAATATGATAAGTGTGAATATTTGTGGATGCTTTGTGCATGCTATGTGTTAAGAACTTGCAGAGATAAGTGCAAGTAATTATAAGAAGGCTTTGTGCTTAAACCTAGCTCGGGGAAGGAGGATCTGGCGAGGTGCGCGCAGATCTCTTGTCCTATGCGGAGTGGGTTCCGGTGGCTCTGTGCTTGTATAATATTGACAGAAGATAATAAAGAAGAGAAGAGTTGGTGGACATAGCCCCGCACTGGGGTGAACCACGTATATCATGTGTTATGGTTTCTTTGTGTATTTTATGCGAATTATGCTTAGTGTTGTTATCTTTATGTATGTTAGAAGCATCTGATATAATAGCTTAGTGCTTAGTGATATGAATAAATGTTAGATCTGATCTCTTTCCATATGTTGAGTGCTTAGATGTGTTAGATATGGTTGAATACTGCGTTGCTCTGTAATTAGGGTTTGGATCTACGATGTGAATAAAGGTTAATTACTGATGAATGTTAACTGTTAAGTTCTTTGTTAAGTGGTATAATCACAGATCTATGTCCCAGCTAGGTTGCAGACATTTGAGTCCTGCAACCACCCTTGCCTCTACCTCAGGTGAGACTTCGTCTGCTTCGCAGGTGTTGTTGAAAGGGGAGGTAGTTAGGGTTTTGTTGGTGCATTGTTGAAGCGTTGAACCCTAGGTCTGCCCCTGTGCCAACATCCACCAACCAAGTTTCCATAGTGACCTACCTGGAACAATAACAAGAATAATAACAACACTCCTCCAGTGTTGTATCAAAATTTTGTCTCAAGATGATCTCCTTCTCTTCAAATCCCAAGCTCTAATACCATGTCAAATTTCACATGCAACTCTATGTGACTAATTTTCATATCTGAAAATTGCTTCCTAGTGATCCAACAGTAAAATCTTAGTTGTTATCGCTAAACAATTTTACACTGAAAATTATAAACTGAAAACATATGCAGCGAAAACCCAAAGATCATAGATGAATAATCAATACACATGAGACACAAATTTCAGTTATGTAAACTTGTTAACATCATAAATCTTGAGGGAAAAACCAACCCTCCTAGAAAATACAATATCACCAAAATATGAGGACAACATTGTCCTCCAAAGTCACAAAAAATCATAACAACCTTGTTCTCCAATATACAATTCAAAAAACCAAACCTCAACAATATTCTAGAAATCTCTTATGCCCACAAATTTGTTGTAGACCACCTGTACAGCTTGTTGACATCACCTATCAGCCTGTATGGATTTGTATCTAACCAGAAAAATCATATACATGATTCATCCTCCTAGAAACATACATATATGTGTGGTTTCATCCATTTCAAATAGTGTATACCCTATACGTGGTTCATCCTTCTACTACATGCGTACATACACACTTCGTCCCTCTACAAACCGCGTATAAGTATAGAATCTTTGTTTTCTTCGCACGTGCATCTTTCCTCACCTTCACATTCTTATCCATAAACCCTAGGCCAGATCACCTAGGTGTAGAAGTCTCCTTTCCACAATTTCCATACCCCTTAGCACAAGTGTATACTCACTTTTCCTAAATCCATGATGTCACTTTATGATGATCTAATGTCACAATGACATCTCTCCTTTATATAGAAGTCCAATGAGTGACTTTAGGATCCCTTCCTAAACTCAAAAATTAATTAGAATATTTTAATCCTCTTTGTGGGTGTGGCACCCCCACACAAACCCACAAAGCCCTTCAACTTTCCCATGAGGCCCTAGCCTCATTTCTAAGACAATTTCACTAAAATGAAAGTCAAAATTGGGGCTAACGAAAGTTCCCACATGCCTAGCACCTTGGCCTCTAGTGGGAATACCTCTCAAAGCTGCAAAATCATCAATAATAAATATTTGATATCCAAGGTGCCTTTGAGAGTCTTCGACTTAGGCTTATGGGGATTTTTGGGCTTGGGGTGGGTTGATGGTTTTTTCATCACCGAGTCTCCTAGTGATGGAATTATGTTAAATTTATCTACACAATTTTTTCCCAAACATACAAGCAACCCATAATCGTTTGTCTTGGAAATTTGGAAACACATTACCAATCCAATTAATAAAATCCAAGTGGCAAGGATTACATGTACTTTTCAATCTTAATTCTCGCCAAGCCGCACACGCTCCTTTAATTCTATTTAAGCTATGTTTCTCCAACGTTTTATGTAGGATTGAACTTGTTAGAGAACTTCCTCTGTGTGATTCAACTTGACAAAGGGCTTCTTTTTCCCTAGCATTTCATCTTATTTGGTATTTTTCAAGCTCTTAATTGTTTTATTTATTTTCCTATCTCATTATTTACCACATCTATATGAAATTATTTGTTGATATATATTTATCGTTTCTGTAAAATAATTTACTAGTAGTAGTGGTCAGTGAGTATCATCAGTGGCATCAATGCGGGAAATTGAAACTTATGTGCACCATCTTCTTGTCAAGGTAATGCTTCTAGATTTTGATTGTACTTCTTCTCAATCATTTTTGGTTGCCCACATTCCCTCACTCTTCCATATATTTCACTTGGTAATTCGTTCGTAATATTGTGATGAATATCGTATTATTAATTCCATCACTTACTTATCATAGCGTTGTGGAAGACCGACATTGAGATCTAGATACTTTTCGGTGTTTCAAGCCCATGCTAACTATTTATGTCATTGAGAAGTAGTTGTGCAAACTCGAGATTATACCTTCTCTTTTTAAGGTCGGGGTTATTTTCCTTGTTTATTGTGAGTAAAGGCCCGAGATTGTGTATATTAGGCTAGTACTTTGGAACACTAGTTCATTTGATTCTATAGTAAATTTTGTTTACGTATTCATTTTTCTAACATTTTGAATATCATCTTTAGAAACAGAAAGATTTTATAACATTTTTTGGTTATGGCATTTCGTCAAACACTTTGCAATCTTAAGTCTCATGAGTTGCGCTAGGGTTTATACTGATGGTTGTTATGTGTGTTTTCAACAATAATCAACATAAATATAGCAATGAAACATACCTTAACAAGATTCAAAATCAACAATACAAGAGACAACCCAAAAATACCTYAGATCTGATATTATTCATAATAGAAGAAGACCCTGATACAATGGATCTRCAGATCTKGTACAATATAGCTAAGAGATAGTAGMRGAAYGAAGATAACCMTYAAGCAAGATMAAGAAGAGRATATACAAGCCTCCAAAGKCCACATGGMTACAATAKATGAATAACAAGATGAGATMTYTGYCCTCTGAAGTGYTAAACCCCAAACTGGATAAGTTGYGCCCTGCTGGAAAGYTGAATACAYCCAACAATTCGGCCTAGMTGCTAGAGGCCTCCAAACACTCTGAAAATGKTTGGAAGTGTAKATCGGGCYAAGGMTAAACCAYTSGTGAAKTCTYAGGCYGAAYGGTGAAGGTAKGACCCTCCAAATAGACAAACCCCTAGTTGGCATGTGCCCTCTTGGATGACTGAAGACCCGAGAATTCAGCCTCTATGAAGATGGCCTCCAAACCCTCTAKAAAAGATACCAAACTATAGATCGGMCCACTGGAAACCCCCTAGTAGAGTCTCGGCTTAAATGATAGAGATATAACCCTCCAAATGACTGGATCCTCAATCAGTGGTGTGCCCTCCTCTCTCTGAACATGTATTGAGCTCCAATAAATTAGATAACAGAGAAACCTCCTCTAGAACAGGCTAGAAAAGTTGCTCTAGGCCATACAAATAATACCCAGAAGTTTGTTTGCTATGAATATTTCTCCTATGCCTAGAATGAGCTCTTCTCCTCAAGATGGTGCACCCTTCTATTGGAAACCCTCCTGAAGTTGCACCCTAGCTCTCTTTAAAACTGTGGTTGATGTAAAACCCCTCTAAATCTGAGTAGATCTGATGTAGAATGGTGAGGGAGGAATCTTCCACCTCTTTGACCAATCTTGGATCAAGATAGGTGGGATCTTTCACCACAGAGTTGATCTATAGGGTTTGTTAAGTCAAAACCCTCAAAATCGCCAAGTGCATGGACTCACTAGCAAGAAGCCAGATATCAAATGATAAACAACATAATAAGAGAATAGAGGCCCTTATCTCTGTTTTATCATCCCCACTCACCTTGTCTCTTCAAATTGACTTTTACTTTATTTAATTCTTAATTAATTAATTAAATCACTTTAATTAATCAATTACCCTTTTTACCTCTAAAAAGTAGTTTATCCCTCCTTGTGGCTTCCCTGGCCACTGAAAGTCACTTCTCATCATCATATTATGTAGTGTTATTCCTCTCTATTCCAATGAGCTATTACACTAAGAGGTTCCTCCAAGTATTATGCCCAATACGACCTCCTTAGTGAATTTAATTAACATATAGCCCAAAATAACTCAAAATCACGAAAATCGTCGGAATGCAACGAAACCAAAGCCAAGATGTGTGGAATGGATCATGATGATGAACTAAGATGAGTGATGCAAGATAGGCCCCAAAATACCCCTCAATATCCCTTGTACTTGCTATAACCTCCATCTAGCCACTCTAGTCATCATAACACTTTGTAATATAATTATGTCCCAAAGTGAGGACATTACAGTCCTCCCTGCTAGAATATTGTTTGTCCTCAAGAAATAAATGAATCCATCCAAATATAATACCAAGGTCCCATTTCCACCTGTGGGACACACAGTAGGCTCCATCCAAATATGAACTATCACACACTCCATCCCCTGGGTCCCATATCAGGACGTGAACTGCAATACCCTCTGAAGCATAATCCTTAAACATATCAACACCATAAGTCTTTTGCACATGACACAGAGCCTCATCTTGGAATGAGTCCATCCTCCAAGTCCATACCAAAACCAAAATGGTCTCCACCAACTTCACATGTTTCTGCCATAGTGAGGTACTGCAATACCTCCATGAATCACCCTCAAGTGACGTGCTCTCCTCAACACTGAAGCTCAATGGAAAGTCAAAATAGCATTCCCCTGCAAGGGTCCACTTGCCTCCATCAGTCAATGAAATGCTTAGCCCTGCAATCCTCGGGTCCCATGCTAGTCTCTGCCAAAGATCACCATGTTGGTGTTGCACTACTTCGATCATGATTTTTTACTCCCCGTATACATATTGGATCCCCCACTCTTGGATCCTCAAGTTGGAATACCTGTGGAAACTGGACCTATTATCCAGAAGTTTCATCGATAAAAGAACCTTTGTGGAAGTAGTATCTTCCCAACCATCTCCATGCTCAATCCTGAGGATCAAAAGGGAGAAATTGTCTCGCTCATAGGACAAGCCCCTACAAGCCCACTCAAAACCAACCCAAGGTGAAGTATGTGGCTCTCTAGCGCAACCTGGGTCATCATAAGGTGAGACAACCAACTAACAAAATGGACTCCCAGATCCCATGGAAAACTTGGAATTTTATCACCTCCAATCCCCACTAATTGTTCATGTGTCATATTGATCACTGTCGAAATCCCTTCATGCTCATCCTCACGAGAATATGTATATGTGTCACCCTCTAAGATGTCTGATATCCCATGGCCTAAGATGCTCACCATCATGCACAATGTCTCAATTGTATGCCTATAATTATCCACCCCTATCCTGTTGTATGTCGTAAAAGCACTCATGCCAGGTGGTCTCAACCTAACAACTCCCCATGTCCTTTGCCACTGTCTATCCCCCCTACGCTGATGTCAATGATGAAAGTGTTAGGAAAGGCTAACAAAAAAATTTGTAGCTGACTGTAGGACTGGAAAGTATCATATGCTTAGTTCAAAACCAAGGATTCAACCAAAATCTCGTCCACCGGTACCCATGGTAAATACTTTCCTGTAGTCATCATTGAACCCCAATCAACAGGTACAACCGAGGGTAACTTCTCACTCAAACTACTGGTCAACCACTCTCCATCCCTCATCTCTCATGCAATTGTTGATACTATGAAGGTGATCTCTTAGAACTATGTGTTGTTGCAAAGGAGAGGCATCTCCATGCTCCCCTAAGTGTGTCTCCCCCCTGTAATCTGATACGTCCACCTGAATCCCACTGCACATATTGACATGTCTCTATGAACTATCACTCACCACTGTATGATCATGCATACTCATGTAATATCATGTATACTCCTACCGCAACATGGATCCCGGATGTACTATTGGGTCAACCTCGACATGAAGATCAGACAATCCTGGAACAAAAATGGAAGTGTCCTCATAACTTCCCCTGGCTCTGGAGTCCCCATGCATGTGTGAGTGCTTGATTGTCTCAAATATCCTGGAGGGTGGCTCTTGTGACACATGGGCATCCACCTGTGTCTCAGGATCGTATCTCTCCCTACTCATCAGTAATCTTGGGTACTCCTCATGCTCGTCCATCCACTGGTGCTCCTCTGCTAAACCACCTACATCCTCTAGCAATGTGGCTGAAGGATATATCTGACTCTTTATTGAGGTAGATGTAGTGGATCTTTGTCTCATCTCCTCAAGGAGCTACTCTGATCGAGTCTTTGATGCTTGAAGGGCTACATGTGTGCCTTTCAAGAATCCTCATGTGCTCTCCAACTCATGAGTGAGTTCGTCCACCTCCAACTCCTACTCCCTCAGGGCCCTATGATACATCTCGTCAACCCCCAATAGATTGTCTTTGTCCATCAACAAATGTTGGTAGTCATCCCTTGTCATAGTCATCCTCTCCTTGAGAGTATGAAAGTCATCCATGGCAAATCCCCCATCTGAACTATCATGTGCCAGTGATTCCCTCTAGCAATAATCTACCACCAATGCATGTGTGTCATCAATGCGTCTAGTGGTTGCCATGATGATGTCCTCACTGACTCTCAATTATCCTGTCAAGTATCAGGGCTCCTGATCAAAGTCATATTGAGGTGCTTCTTCATGCCCCTCACTACCAGTGTCAACCCTAGAATCCCCAACAACACTCTCTGCAAAAGATAAGGCACGGAAATTCCTCTTGTCCACTGTGTTGTTGGTTCCTCCTGTATGCCACTTCACACCATCACCAACTACTAGCTCTCTCTGAATCACAATGTATCCTGTATGAGTAGTTGTATTCCCCTCTGCACTCACCCTGCTACTATCATATGTGCATGGATCCCATGCAGATGTTTCCAGACACGTGCTATGGCCATCCCGGCCAATAAGGAGTGCATCTGCATCACTATCGATTGGTCATGGAAGTAAGTATCCCATCAAACTTTTAGTCTCCCCAACCTGATCAAACAATGGAGTATCCAAAATAATTGGCTCACTCTCCTCATATTGATACATATGTGTAAGTTCAATTGTCTACATGTCATGTCTCTCTTCCTGGGTCTGTGGATCCATATGTCCCTGGTGTGCATCCCTCACACATGGCTCCCCCATCATATCTGAAATTCCATTGATATCCTCATGTGTCGTGGCTATCATGGGTGTCTGAAAATATGAAAAATCTGTCACAGTCATCATATGAATCTCATCAGGTCTAGTTTCTATCACATATGAATTTTGACTAGTGTTACCACTCTTTTGAAGTGTAAGGTCATCAACATTATGTGATATGACTGTTGAAACACTGGTGCTATAATCATGTCCATCCCATTGTCCCTCCAATATGAAAGGGTCACTATCCTCCTCAAACTTCTCTAAATATGAATATATGGTCGCATCCCCATGCATGTCCTCATCCTCACTATCATAGTGCACCTCAATAATGTGTTTCTTACCTTTACCCCTACATCTATGATCTGGTTCCCAAGGCACCTTGCAACTGTAGCAAAGTTTCCTGCTCCTAATAGGTGTAGGAATGCTCTGTTCTTCCCTCCATCTAGTTGCTCTGGATTTGTTCCCCTCTACTATGTTGACCCAATATGTAACCTTATATTTGCTCCACCTAGGATTTTTTATGGATATAAATTGTTGGAGTGTTAATTGAGCCTTAAATATCTCACTAAGGCCATGATATTCCATTTCACAACATACCGCCTCTCTAGAGAAGTCTATAGAATCCATCTCTATTTTATTTCTGCATGTTCCAATCCCCACTGGCTGGGAGTATCAACACTCTGATACCACTGTAATGTTCTCAAGCCAAGATGCTAAGAACATTGTGTTTTTCATGTGATTTTTAAACATTTTCTGGTTATGGAATTTCATCAAACACTTTGCAATATTAAGTCTCATGAGTTGCGCTAGGGTTTATACTGATGGTTGTTATGTGTGTTTGCAAAAATAATCAACATAAATATAGCAATGGAACATACCTCAACAAGATGAAAAATCAACAATACAAGAGACAACCCAAAAATACCTTAGATCTGATATTATTCATAATAGAAGAAGCCCCTGATACAATGGATCTGCAGATCTGGTACAATATAGCTAAGAGCTAGTAGAAGAATGAAGATAACCCTTAAGCAAGATCAAGAAGAGAAGATACAAGCCTCCAAAGTCCACATGGATACAATAGATGAATAACAAGATGAGATCTCTACCCTCTGAAGTGCTAAACCCCAAACTGGATAAGTTGCGCCCTGCTGGAAAGTTGAATACATCCAACAATTCAGCCTAGCTGCTAGAGGCCTCCAAACACTCTGAAAATGTTTGTAAGTGTATATAGGGCCAAGGCTAAACCATTGGTGAAGTCTTAGGCTGAACGGTGAAGGTAGGACCCTCCAAATAGACAAACCCCTAGTTGGCATGTGCCCTCTTGGATGACTGAAGACCCAAGAATTTGGCCTCTATGAAGATGGCCTCCAAACCCTCTAGAAAAGATACTAAACTGTATATCAACCCACTGGAAACCCCCTGGTAGATTCTTGGCTTGAATGATAGATATCTAACCCTCCAAATGACTAGATCCTCAATCAGTGGTGTGCCCTCCTCTCTCTGAACATGTATTGAGCTCCAATAAATAAGATAACAGAGAAACCTCCTCTGGAATAGGCTATAAAAGGCACCCTAGGCCATACGAATAATACCCAGAAGTTTGTTTTCTCTGAATCTTTCTCCTATTCTTGAAACGAGCTCTTCTCCTCAAGATGGTGCACCCTCCTGCTGGAAACCCTCCTGAAGCTATGCCCTAGCTCTCTCTGAACCTGTGGTTGATGTAGAACCCCTATGAAGTTGATTAGATCTGATGTAGAATGGTGATGGAGGAATATTCCACCTCCGTGACCAAGCTTGGATCAATATAGGTGGGATCTTTCACCACCGAGTTGATCTCTAGGGTTTGTTAAGTCAAAACTCTTAAAACCCCCAAGTGCATGGGCTCACTAGCAAGAAGCCAGATTTCAAATGATAAACAACATAATAAGAGAATAGAGGCCCTATCTCTGTTTTATCCTCCCTTCTCACCTTGTCTCTCCAAAGTGACTTTTACTTTATTTAATTATTAATTAATTAATTACATCACTTTAATTAATTAATTAAACTTTTTACCTCTAAAAATTAGTTTATCCCTCCTTATGGATTCCCT
>ML781190.1:381607-398204 GCA_009831015.1 Picea engelmannii | reverse complement strand
TTTCTCTTACTTCAGTAATGGGGTGGAAGATTCATCAAATGGATGTGAATACAACTTTCCTCAATGGTGTAATTTAGGAGGAGGTGTACATAGAGAAACCTCAAAGATTTGAGGTACATGAGAGGGAGTCTCATGTTTGCAAATTGAAGAAAGTGTTGTATGGACTCAAGAAGGCACCTTAGGTATGGTACTCAAGGACTGATGGGTATTTGTAGAGTTTGGGATTCACTAAGAGTGAAGTAGACCCCAACCTATATCTTTTATAGGTTGGCAAGAATCCTATCATATTAGTATTATATGTCAATGACCTATTCCTCACAGGTACTGAGGAACTCATTTCCAAATGCAAGAAGGATTTCGCTTCAGAATTTGAGATGAAATAAATTGGGTTGATGCATTAATTAATGATATTAGAGGTGTGGAAACAACTAGACTTGATCTTCCTCGGACAGGGGAAGTATGTAGTTGAGATACTGAATAGATTCAGGATGATGGACTGTAAGTCCATGAATACACCCATGACCACCAATATAAGAATGCTAGGAGCTTCAGATTCAGACTTGTTGGATACCATGATGTATAGGAAGTTGACCAGTCTGTTGATGTACCTGGTTAACACCATGCCAAATATTTGTTTTGTTGTCAACACCTTGATTTAGTTCATGGATGAGCCGAGACAAGTGTATTGGGTGGCAACAAAACATGTGCTCAGGTACCTCCAATGTACAGTTGGATTTGGTCTAAGATATGTCGAGACCGATGGAGTTACACTGCATGGATATTCAGACTCAGATTGGGTAGGGAGTGCAGTTGAAAAGAAGAGTACTTATGGTGCTTGCTTCATCTTGGAATAAAAAATAGTTTCTTGGTTCGGTAGGAATCAAACTTCAATAACACTCATTTCAGCAGAGGCAGAATATATGACATCCAGTTTGGCAAGTTGTGAGGCTATTTGGCTTCACAAGCTTCTTGCCGGGTTATTTGGTCAGGAGTTGGAGCCTATTGTGATTCACTGTGACAATCAGAGTTGTATCAAACTCTCATAGAACCTAATGTTTCATTATAAGTTGAAGCACATTGAGATCAGATACCACTTCATCAGAGACAAGGTGAAGAAGGGAGCTGTGAAGCTCCAACACATTTCCATAGATGAGTAGATTGTAGACATCCTCACCAAACCCCTAACAAAGGGAAAACTTGTCTACTTCAGAGACAAGCTAGGAGTGGTGGAAAATACCTCTCTCGCTAATAGGGAGTGTTGATGATTTTGTAGCTTCGAGAAGTATTCCCACTAGAGGCCAAGGTGCCAGGCATGTGGGAGCTTTTTTTGGCACTAGTTTTGACTTTCATTTCAGTGAAATTGGCCTAGAAATGAGGCTAGGTCCTCATGGGAAGTTGATGGGATTTGTGGGTTTGTGTGGGGGTGCCACACCCACAAAGAGGATTAAAATATTCTAATTAATTGTTGAGTTTATGAAGGGATCCTAAACTCACTCATTGGACTCCTATATAGAGGAGAGATGTCATTGTGACATTAGATCATCATAGAGTGACATCATGGAGTTAACATAAGTGATTAAACACTTGCGCTAAGGAGTACGAAAATTGTGGCAATGAGACTTCTACACCTAGGTGATCTGGCCTAGGGTTTCTAGATCAGAATGTGAAGGTGAGGAAAGACGTCCGTGTGAAGAAAACTTGGTTTCTATACTTATATGCGGTTTGCAGAGGGACGAAGCGCATATATACGTAGGTGGCATAAAGATGAACCACATATAGGGTATACACTGTTTGCAATGGATCAAACTGTGTATATACATAGGTTTCTAGGAGGGTGAATCACATATCTGATTTTTCTGGGCATGTATAGATTCGTACAGGCTGACAAGTGATGCCAACATGATGTACAAGTGGTCTACAACGTATTCGCGGGCAAAGGAGATTTCCAGAATAATGTTGAGGTTTGGTTTTCTAATTTTTATATTGGAGAACAAGGTTCTCATTTTTGGTGACTTTGGAGGACAAGGTTGTCCTTAGATTTTCGTGGTATTGTATTGTCTGAGAGTGATGGTTTTTCCTTCAATATTTCTGATCTTAATAAGATTACATAACTAAAATTTGTGTCTCATGTGTATTGATGATTCATCTCTGATCTTTGAGTTTCTGCTGCATATGTTTTCAATCAATATTTTTCAATGTAAAATTGTTCAGTGATAACAACTAGGGTTTTACTGTTAGATCACTAGGAAACAATGTTCAGATCTAAAAATTAGTCACATAGAGTTGCGCGTGAAAATTGACATTTATGCTATCTTTTATGAACGTGCAATAATACAAAGGATTAAGCAAGGGAAGTTGGTGGTGCAACTTTGAGTCAAGTAAATAACAATGGCCCTAAATATAGAAAAGCTACAAAAATGTTGCCAAAAGCATGGATTGGAGAGGACTAGACTTCCTCCTAATTAGCTGTTAGTGGGATGGAAGATTACAAAAATGCACCAGCAGTAACAATCAGAACGTGTTTTCTCCTATTTGTTTTTCATGTCCATTTCCATTCATTTTTTATTTATTTAAAATATAAAGTATACACTATTTGTTTTTGTAAGTTAGAAAACATTATATTACTTTCAATGAAGCAATAGCCTTATACATACAATTTGTTGGATTCTAGATTGTCATAAGAGGAAACCAATCCAACTCTAAGCCAATTCAAAAAATAATCTACCCCCATGGGGTTAAAAAATATAACACTTGTTGTTCAAAGGATATACTGTCTTTATGAAAAACAGACTTGAGCGAAACTACAATACTATTCATTACTAGACCTATGAATTTGTAAGAGGAAGCGAAACTACAATACTATTCATTATATTCCTCACAAGACTTTTCAACAGTGACATACATTGGAAACTTGAATATGTAAAATTATATTGGATTGTGTGATGCCCATTACATTCTGTTCCACGACTACTTTGTTGGGGTTGGTGCGTACTATCCATGATCAAAGCAGATATTATTCACTTTAATAGAAGTTTGCATAGAGCATTAAACATTTTGTGTTTACCTATTAAACACTCGTAAATAGTGATTGGATAGGGGCTGGGACACTTCACCATCTCTTTCAAGTAATCATTAATGCCTATCGAGATATTTGAATGAGATTCTTTAGCAATTGAGGGGGTTGGGGAGAAAATAGATCATAATATTATGATATCGATTTTCTAACTATATGACTACAATGTATTTCCGACCTGCCATGCAAGTGTGTTATGCCCATTTCCATTAATTAAAAGGCCACCCTTCTTTTTAAATATTCTAATCAATTCTGCATTTCCCAATTGACGTGTAAAAAATTGATTCTTAAATTTTTTCGCCATCATAGAAGGGTCTCATAAAACTTATTTTTAAACACATAAAAAAAAGTCTCTTTTAAAAAGGAAAAAATAGCTTTGATAACAAGTTTGAAAGTTTTTTATTATTTAAAACAGAGACTTCAAAAGCATGGCTTAATCCCTTTATTACCCCACATCACACCAGACAAGTGCATTAGACTTCTTCAAAAAACAACCTCAAGAACAAGGACACCATTGATGTGAAACGAAATTCCAAATGGGGTAATGTTGCCGTTGTAGAACGTTTTAGGGGAGAGTATACCCAAGGTAGAACCTTCTTACCTATGAATTTGAATGGACTCCCAACTTTGTTTTCGTAATTTCATATATTCTTTTTAAGTGTTTAGTTGCAATCTTAATATTTTTACACAAATTTACATTTTAGATAATAAGATGAGCTTCAACACGATTCTACTCCGGCCTTTTGGATTCCCATATTTATTAGTCCCTGACTAAAGGTAGTAGGGACTATTGTAAACATATTTGTTTTTCAATAGTTTTACACGCAAACCAAGGTGTATGAGCTTAAGTTTTAGGTTTCAATGTCATCGAACACTTTTTCCTAGTATATTGAATACTTACACCAATTTTTTCTAACCAATCATAAGATTTGAGGCCTTATTTGGCCTCATATCGAGACAAGGCACAATTTATATGAAATGTTTTGGCTTCAAACTTAGCAAATGGTTAATATATTTTGACAGAGTTACGGTGAAGTAAGTTAATGCTAGATTTGATTTTAGCATTAATTCAGTAGCATTAAATGTTTGTGCATGATTATATTTGTTTATTTATGGTATAACAATGGTATAGCGTTTTGTTAAGTGTCAACCATGCAAAATTCGTGTCCAACAACGAGACTCCCAATCCCATGCAAAATTTGTGTCGAGTAGTTGGCCTCTCAGTCCCATGCAAAATTCACCCACCGATTGAGATTATGTCAACAACTATAGGGGATCCCATAGCTATATAGATGGCTACCTTCTCTTGGACGGAACTCACAGTGGCTAGGGCTTAGGGGACTACCACTAATACATTGACTCTTCTGGCTTCAACCAAGGCTCCACTACTTTGGGCTCTGAATATTGACATTATTATTGAAGGTTCGAACCGCTAGATTATGAATCTGGACAAGATTTGGATTCAAAATGAAATGAAATGAAGGATTGTGGATATTGCTACTGGAAGAAGGAATGAAACGAAGCACGTCAGAGGATAAAGGAAAACCCAGAAATTGATCCAGGAGGAGGATATGTGCATAGGGAGTAAAGCACATATTTTGGCTCGTTGGCTCGATCAGGTTGCTTTTCCCTCAAGTCACCCTGGTCTTTCCTACCTTCGGCCCGCTGGCTCGATTAGGTTGCTTTCCCCTCAAGTCACACTGGTCTTTCCGACCTTCGGGGATCAACAAGAACTGCACGTGAGGATAAGATACCCATGACATTCCACACTTTTTACTTTGTGTAATTTGTATTCCCACTACTTGCATCAGGTGCCTACCTTTGCTAGTGGTTGTGCTCGATAAACTGCGTGACCCTCCCCTTCTCTAGCACACTTTATTGCATTTCTCTTTCTCTGTTCATAAGCTAACGACTAGCTCTACTCTCTATGCTTAACCTCTCTGTAGTGCAGGACTCTCTATAGTGCGAGTGAAATCATACTCTTTCTCCCCTTTCTCTTAACCCTTTCTATAACGACTACTTCTCTTAACCTCTTGCCTTAGTCCATTGCCTTAGTCCATGTCAATAAGCCTTACTCTCTTAGTCCATGCATCTATTCCCACACTGACCCAAAGGCCATACTCTAAGCTGTTCGAAATGAAAAATCCCTTTGCTATTAAACGAGACGATACATTGATTCTTACCTCTTCTCACATAGATTTCTAGCGGATCGTGCTGCAACATGACCTCGTAGTTAGAGGTGAGATAAACGGATGAAACCCCATCCTTCTCGTGCTCGATTCTCTGTAGCCAAAGGCACCTGTCCTCCAGATCTTTAGCCAAGACGTCGGGTACCTTGAACCGCTTTCTGTCCCCCTCTTTTTCCTCATCCTCGTCCACCTTGAATCTCAGGATGCCATTTGGGTAGATGGACATGTAGAGAATTAATGCATTTTTGGCCTCGGCCTCGGGGTTTAGGGTTTTGAGAATGAGTTTTGCAGTGAGCTGCCCATCTTGCAAAGCAACATCAATGGCTCTGAGGTTCGATGTTCTGGGCTTTCTTGCTCATCCTTGCTTGTAGAACAGAGTCACACTATTCTGATTTCAGAAATCGTATGCTTCCATTCAATCTGAAAGATCTTTCATTTTCCTTTAATTTTGTTAGTGCACAGTCTCTAAATTCTGTACGCTTCCGTTCTGGTCTCCATTCTCCTTCCCTTCCTTTCTCACTTCTACTTCTGGTAATTTGTACTTAAGCCATTGCTCTACTTCCTTAAGCTATAGTGCACTCTCCCTTTAAGAAAGATGTCGTACTAGCTTGCTGTTTGGGCCGGTATCGTAGGAATGAACTGACCTTTAATGGAGACCAGACCACAAACATTCAAAACTACGACCCCCTGCACAATTACATGAACATTACATAAACACATAACGATTACTGAGTGGAACCCTTAACCTGGTTGGGAATGTCAAGGAGGGCGTGGCAACCCTATGACAGATGCAATGTGCATTTAGAGAGGTGGATGAACACCCAAAGACAGATGGACAACATGCAATTTCCAAAAGGTAGATTGGTATGTGGTCATCTCATCCAAATATTCAAGATAAAGTTTTATTTAAAATTATAATATATATGAGTTAATGTTTACCGATTTGGTAATATTAATGGATACTTTCATACTTGAATATAAATATATAATGGTATAGCTTAGATCTTTGACATTTATGCAAGGATAACAATATAGAAATTCTTGGTTCAAAAGAAAAGCACCCAATTTTTGGTAGGATTGGGACACCACACAGGGGCTGTCTTGGATAATACAAAAAGCTCGTTGAAATCTTCTCTAAAAATCTCACGTGATAACGTTTTATTTAAAACAATAATCTCTGCAAATGTCTACTGATTTCGTCATCCTCAGACTTCTATCTTTGGTTTAACTATTCTCTATTTTATGAGGGGATTTGTTCTATAATTGATATTCACTTTCTTGACATAATTGGAAAACTTTTATGATATTTGTCAAAGTATAACTTTTCTTATATGTAAACACAGTTAAGCTGCATCTCTGTAAATATGCATTCTACTTTGGTTGGGATTCTTGTAGAGCCTAGGCTCTATTGGAGGATTCCGGAAGGAATTTCATTTCTACTTTTACCATAAATTGCGTGGGTGGAAGCAATTTCTATACTACTTGAGAATTCCGGGAGGGATTTCTGGACCCTAAATTGGGTGGAAGGAATTTCGACCATAGTCAGACCATAAATAGGAGAGATTCTATAAAAAAAAACAGTTTTGAAATCATATTAGATACAATCTTAAATGGTCTCTGTTAACGTCCACATTCAATTCATCCAATACATTTTCAATGCACATTCAATGCTATAGAATGCACTTGGCTTCTATGTAAAATCCACCTCTTTTATTGCAATCACAATTATTAGAATACATAAGCTTATTGTATGTTTGTGTGTGCAGAGAATCTATGGGGGAGGTGCATTCCAAGATGTAGATAAACTAAACGGGGAATTGATTTGTGGATGCAGTGACATTACTCGGTGCCAGGTCTCTCTCTCTGAAAACCCATGTTTTCTCTTCTATTGAATCAAAGTGGAAGGCCACTATTCTTACATTTCTTGTCTTGTGTTTTTTAGGCAAACTCAACATATGGAGTGTGCCCAAAATCCAACCCAAATACTAGATCTCTTAGCGACAGTTCCCCTCAAGATACACCACCTACAACCTCTGCCACTGTTTCTACGGAATTCAACAATCCTGCCAGAAATCTCCTCCTATGGCTTATAACAACAATGGTTCTCATTATTTGCATCTTGTTGCGAGAGGTTTAGAGTTCGAATCTCAGGTTTTAATGTGCCATGCAAGAAACCATTGATTTGTCCGGCGTTCAACGCGATCAGTAATTTTTTTAAAGGAATTTCCAATATGGTTTCTTCTATAAACGCAATTTATCATACAGCCTATCTGCAGGCTATATTCTAATTGGTTAGACTCCAAAACTAGTTTAACTAGGCTATCCTGATTGAATATAAATATAATGGTATAGCTCAAATCTTAGATCTTTAGGTACAAGCATCAAATCCAAAATTGGCGAGGCTTACAATACCCGAGACAACATAAATCTTCTTGTATCTAGGTTCAAAGCTATAGAAGAAAGACATTTATAGTTTCAATGAAAGAAAAATAACTCAATTTTTGTCCGAGCAACATCTAAAGTATTTGCAATTCCAACATATTTAATGGCCTTTATGATATTAAACTGATCCAAATGCTAAGGAATGGCAACTACAGATATTACTACGTCTACTTGTCTGATTGCATCCACAAGACTGTTGTGATCATCTAAAGATCCCTGTTCAGACCACCCCAAGAGAAATCCCAAATCCATCAACCATTTGTTTTAGCTCATAATAAATACTATTTTAATCCAAATATGAAAATACTATTTTAATCCAAATATGAAAAGAAACAAAGAATATCACACTAACATATCGATAATAGTAGGTAATAACATTGAATATTTACTTGAAAATATGAATACCAATATCTTTAAATTCCAGAAGTAAATTTTCCTTGAAGGAATCGGGAGTTGCTACTGTTGTAGCAGGAACCAAATGACGATTCCTAACACATGTTTCCGTTGATATTAATTACTGGAAACAACAAGCTCCTCTACCTTCTGGGCAGGGACTTGTTGCTTTGCAACCTACCTTGTTAGTTAAGCTAAAAATCTAAACAACATTGAGTTGATATTGTTCATTTTTCTTCGAAATAAATTAATAAGTTGGTTCAAATTAAAAAAGATTGATATTTATTTACAAAATGTACATTTAGATAATGTGTAGTGTGAACCTTCAATCTAACTAGTTTTAAATTAATTTGTATATCTGACAAATACCTAAAAAACTTTCCCTCTACTACAACTAATTAAGTCAAGTCTTATCAAAATGTTTTGACTAATAACAATTTGAATAGAGGTAGATAAAAAAATTTAAAAATGATTTTTCATTTTACTGAAAACAAAATTTAATAAATAATTTTTTAAAACCTTGCACAAAAGCTAAAATTCAGTTGAAATAATAAAAAGTTTAAACGTGACCAATTACTATACTCCCACCTCAACCAAGACTAATAGTTGACGTTAGTTTAAAACATATATTCTTCGATTTTACATAGTTTAACAAACAAAATATAATTCATTTTCACGGAATTCATTTTTGCGGTTTATAGTTAGGTTGGTTATACATATTTATAGATTTTATCCCATGGGGTATAGACATTTCTTTTATTAAACAAGTGCTGCATGGAAGCATAGTCCCTGCCAGGTTGGAAGGGGAGTAAATGTGCAGGCCGCAAGTTGCAGTACACGTGGTATTCATGCAAAATTTAGTATTCGTGAATTAGTTTTATTTGAAATGTATCAAAAATTATTAATGTCTGGTACATGAACGAAGGTTCCTAGGATCTATGTTTGATAGTACATGAAATATTTAATGCATAAGCAATGTAATCCAACAATTATGGAGTCGCGGGTTGGTGAAGTGGTAGGTTCACTTTTTTCATTTTTTATGGCCACCCTGTGCCGTGAAATACATTTTTCACCCAACACTTCCGTCATATACATTTTGCACTAGACAATTCGGTCATATACACGAGACTAATTTATAGAAATGCACCGAACAAATATGGAGTCACGGGTTCACGACGTCCAACGTGTTGAGTGATATACATTTTTCACCAAACACTTCCATCATATACATTTTGCACCCAACAATTAGGTCATATACATGAGACTGAGCAATTTATAGAATATTGTAACATTGTATGAAGATTTATAGTAATTTATGTAACTCTATAACATGTTCTATTTAATAAATAGTATACACAATTATTTAAATTGTATTCATTATTTTTTTTTATAAGTAAGATTGTATAAAACTCTGTCAAAATGAAGGACTACAGAGAATTTCCATGGTGTCAAGCTGTAAATACTGAGCTACCCTGAGGGGAAACCAACTCAACCAACCGAACCACTTCATAACTGAAGTCTAGACTGTTACTGACGCAAAAATAGTTCAAAATTCTGGCCTGTAAGGGTGGTTGTTACAACTGTGGAAAGTGTAGACAACATAACTATAATAACCATGGAAAAATGCATGAAAGGTTGACATGCACATGACAAAACAATAGAGAAAAACAAGAGACAGATCACCTGTATGGTCTGTAGTGCAGCGATGCGGCCATGCCGAAGGCGCCAAATGTTGTGTCTTCAGGAGGAGGCGACTCCTCGTCGATTGGTGTCCGGTCCAGTTACATGGCGTCCTCAGTCTGTGATGGCACGTGCTCTTCCTTTTGGGCCTCCTCTGGCCGTGATGGGAGCCTATGCTCCTCGCGGTCTGCCTTTGCATGGACCAAAGTTTCCAGTGCCAACATTGGTGCGGAGGTTGCTGCTAGTTGGGTTGTTGCTGCTTGGCCTGCCTCTGGTGGGAGGTGATGAGTGCTCTGTAACACGAAGATAAACTACAGGAGTTGAGATGATTTGGTGACCAGGGTCTCTAGGAGGAACCGAAGGTCATCCATGTCCCAACGCAGGTTGAATACCAAACTCTGCACCAGTGCAAGGCCTATTGTCCACTCACATTCTGGGTCAACATTGGAATCAGCTCGAGATTGGGGTTTCCGTCACGAATTTTGATTGGCTTCCAGACCATCGATCTGAAATTGGGCATCATGAGGTTGGTCCTTAAGTGATTGGGTGGCCAGAGAGTTGGGAGGAGCCAAAGGGCCTGGGTGCGAAACATATGTTGAATTACGCAAAGGTCCTGGGTTGTAGTCGAGTGAGGTCCCTGAGCAGTCCAACGCCTCCATTCTGTTGGAAAGGGATGCATCAAGGGGCGGGAGAGAAGTGGGAATTTGAGTGGACTGCGCCAGGGATGAGGACGAGGTGGCGGAAGAGGAGGAGGATAGCAGTGAGGGAGTAGGCGGGGCCGGTTTGTTTGGTAGGCTGACCCACGTTTCGACTTCCCTCGTAGTTGGGGCATCTCCGAGACAGTGGGAGAGAGAAAATGCACTAGCAACAAATAAGGAGAGGACAAAAGCAGAGCAGGGAAAGGCTAGGCAGGAGGCCGATCTTTGTGAAGAAAAGTCAGGAAAGAATGAGCCATCTGGAGCAATTGAAATAGGTGGGGGAGCTAGTGAGGTTCCACAAATGGCCACATGCGTAGAGTAAAGGCCCAACGAGGTCCGTCGAAAGGATGTGAAGGCAGAGCAGGGCACACTAAGAGTAATGGCGCCTTGGCTTGAGCTAGCTGAAGTCATGAGACACGTGGGAAGGAAGTTGAAGTACATGGGTACGTGGGCAAAAACCAGAAAAAATAGTGGTAATGTCTGTTACCGAAAAATTGGGATTCTGTTGTTTTGTGGTCTACAAATAACACCTAGATTTCCACGATATACATATTGACAATCAGAGTTGCGGAGTACTTGAATTTGAAGTGGCTCGTGTCGAATAACCAAATTGAAATAATAAACTCAATAACTTATTTTTCTATCAATAAAATCATTTATAATTAATTCTTGACTTAGCTAGTTTTTTGGATCGCGGGTTCTCGTGCTGGGGACCTGCTATTCCGTGGCCTACAAATAGCACCGATAGTTTCACGATATACAAATTGATAAGATGTCTTGCGGACTATTCAAATTTTTGGATCGCAGGTTCTCGGGCTAAAAATCGGGTTTCTGTTGTTCCGTGGCCTACAAAAATCAAATATGTAATTTGATTAAGTAGATATATAAAGCATGCACAGAAGCTACATTCCGGGTTGTCGTGGTTGCGGGATGAAAATTGGGCTTCTGTTGTTCTGCGATATACAAATTGACAAGTTGTTTTGCGAACTATTTGAATTTATGGATGGCGGGTTCTCGGACTGGTGGGCTGAAATTTGGGCTTCTGTTGTTCCATGGTCTACAAATAACACCTAGAGTTTCGTGATATACATATTGACAATCGGACTTGCGGAGTATTTGAATTTGAAGGGGATCGTGTCGAATAACCAAATTGAAATAATAAACTCAATAATTTATTTTTCTATCAATAAAATTATTTATAATTAATTAAAACAACTTTAGCATTCTCGAATTAGTTATCCTTTTTACATAGGCTGGTGGAAAAAAAGAAAAGAAAAATAGTACTGACGTCTTTTACATAGGCTAGTGAACATAAGTATGAAAAAAATAGCGTTCCTGAATTAGTATTCTTTAAAAGAGACGGTTCTTTACTTGGCTAGTTTTTGGATCGCGGGTTCTTGACTTGGCTAGTTTTTGGATCACGGGTTCTCGGGCTAGGGACCTGTTGTTCCGTGGCCTACAAATAGGACTGACACTTCGGCGATATACAAATTGACAAGCGGTCTTGCAGACTATTTGAATTTTTGGATCGCAGGTTCTCAGGCTGAAAATCACGCTTCTGTTGTTCCCTAGCCTACAAAAATCAAATATGTAATTTGATTAAGTAGATATATAGAGCATGCACGAAAGCTTCATACCGGGTTGTTGGGGTTGTCGGCTGAAAATTGGGGCTTTGTTGTTCCGCGGGTTCCGCGATATACAAATTGACAAGCTACTTTGCGGACTATTTGAATCTTTGGATCACGGGTTGTGGGACTGGTGCGCTGAAAATTGGGCTTCTGTTGTTCCATGGTCTACAAGTAGCACTTAGAGTTTTGCGATATACATATTGACAATCAGACTTGTGGAGTATTTGAATTTGAAGGGGCTCGTGTCGAATAACCAAATTGAAATAATAAACTCAATAACTTATTTTTCTATCAATAAAATGATTTATAATTAATTAAAACAAGTTTAGCATTCCCGAATTACTTTTCCTTTTTACATATCCTGGTGGACAAGAAAAGAAAAACAAATAGTACTGATGTCTGTTACATAGGCTGGTGAACATAAGTATGAAAAAAATAGCATTCCTGAATTAGTTTTCTTTAAAAGAGCGGGTTCTTGACTTAGCTAGTTTTTGGATGGTGGGTTCTCGGGCTGGGGACCTGAAAAGCAGGCTTTTGTTGTTCCTTGTCCTACAAATAACACCTAGAGTTCTGCGATATACATATTGACAATCGAACTTGCAGAGTATTTGAATTTGAAGGGACAAGGGACGCAACAAGGGGTGAGAAAGAAGCGGGAATTTGAGTGGACTGCGCCAGGGACGAGGATGAGGTGGCGAGAGAGGAGGAGGATAACAGTGAGGGAGAAGGCGGGGAACGGAGGACCATGTGGGGCCAGTTTGGTTGGCAGGCTGACCCACGTTTCGACTTCCCTCGTAGCCGGGGCATCTCCGGGACAGTGGGAGAGAGAAAATGCGCTAACAACATAGTAGGAGAGGACAAAAGCAGAGCAGGGAAAGGCTGGGCAAGAGGCCGAGCTTTGTGAAGAAAAATCAGGAAAGAATGAGCCATCTGGAGCCGCTGGAGCAATTGAAATAGGCAGGGGAGCTAGCGAGGTTCCATAAATGGGCACATGCACAGAGTAAAGGCCCAACGAGGTCCGTCAAAAGGATGTGAAGGCAAAGAAGGGTGCACTGAGAGTAATGGCGCCCCGACTCGAGCGAGCTGAAGTCATGAGACACGTGGGCAGGAAGTTGAAGTACATGGGTACGTGGGCAAAAACCAGGAAAAATAGTGGTAATGTCTGTTACCGAAAAAATGGGATTTTGTTGTTTTGTGGTCAACAAATAACACCTAGATTTCCGCGATATACATATTGACAATCGGAGTTGCGGAGTACTTGAATTTTAAGTGGCTCGTGTCGAATAACCAAATTGAAATAATAAACTCAATAACATATTTTTCTATCAATAAAATCATTTATAATTAATTCTTGACTTAGCTAGTTTTTTGGATTGCGGGTTCTCAAGCTGAAAATCGAGCTTCTGTTGTTTCGTGGCCTACAAAAATCAAATATGTAATTTGATTAAGTAGATATATAAAGCATGCACATAAGCTTCATTCCGGGTTGTCGTGGTTGCGGGCTGAAAAATTGGGCTTCTGTTGTTCCGCGAGTTCTGCGATATACAAATTGACAAGTTGTTTTGCGGACTATTTGAATTTATGGATGGAAGGTTCTCAGACTGGTGTGCTGAAATTTGGGCTTCTGTTGTTCAGTGGTCTACAAATAGCACCTAGAGTTCCGTGATATACATATTGACAATCAGACTTGTGGAGTATTTGAATTTGAAGGGGCTCGTGTCGAATAACCAAATTAAAATAATAAACTCAATAATTTATTTTTCTATCAATAAAATTATTTATAATTAATTAAAACAAGTTTAGCATTCCCGAATTAGTTATACTTTTTACATATGCTGGTGGACAAAAAAAGAAAGAAAAATAGTACTGACGTCTTTTACATAGGCTGGTGAACATAAGTATGAAAAAAATAGCGTTCCTAAATTAGTATTATTTAAAAGAGTGGGTTCTTGAATTAGCTAGTTTTTGGATCGCGGGTTCTCGTGCTGAAAATCGGGCTTCTGTTGTTCCGTGGCCTACAAAAATCAAATATGTAATTTGATTAAGTAGATATATAGAGCATGCAAGGAAGCTTCATACCGGGTTGTTGGGGTTTCTGGCTGAAAATTGGGGCTCTGTTGTTCCACAGGTTCCACAATATACAAATTGACAAGCTGCTTTGCAGACTATTTGAATCTTTGCATCGCGGGTTGTGGGACTGGCGGGCTGAAAATTGGGCTTCTGTTATTCCATGGTCTACAAGTAGCACTTAGAGTTTTGCGATATACATATTGACAATCGGACTTGCAGAGTATTTGAATTTGAAGGGGCTCGTGTCGAATAACCAAATTGAAATAATAAACTCAATAACTTATTTTTCTATCAATAAAATGATTTATAATTAATTAAAACAAGTTTAGCATTCCCAAATTACTTTTCCTTTTTACATATCCTGGTGGACAAGAAAAGAAAAATAAAATAGTATTGACGTTTGTTACATAGGCTGGTGAACATAAATATGAAAAAAATAGCATTCCCGAATTAGTTTTCTTTAAAAGAGCAGGTTCTTGACTTAGCTAGTTTTTGGATGTCGGGTTCTCGGGCTGGGGACCTGAAAAGCAGGCTTTTGTTGTTCCTTGTCCTACAAATAACACCTAGAGTTCCGCAATATACATATTGACAATCAGACTTGCACAGTATTTGAATTTGAAGGGGCTCGTGTCGAATAACCAAATTGAAATAATAAACTGAATAATTTATTTTTCTATCAACAAAATTATTTATAATTAATTAAAACAAGTTTAGCATTCCCGAAATAGTTTTCCTTTTTACATATGCTGGTGGACAAAAAAAGAAAAAAAAAATAGTACTGACGTCTGTTACATAGGCTAGTGAACATTAGTATGAAAAAAAATAGCGTTCCCGAATTAGTTTTCTTTAAAAGAGCGGGTTCTTGAATTAGCCAGTTTTTGGATCGCGGGTTCTCGGGCTGGGGTCTTGAAAAGCGGGCTTTTGTTGTTTCGTGTCCTACAAATAGCACCGCCAGTTCCACGATATACAAATTGACAATCGAACTTGCTGACTATTTGAATTTTAAGGGGTTCGTGTTAAAAAATTTAGCATTCGCGAATTAATTCTCTTTACATAGGTTTTACATACGCTGGTGGAAAGAAGGACAAAAAGTATAGTACCAATTTCTGTTACACAGGGCGATCGACAAAAGGAGAAAATAAATAGTGTTGGTGTCAAAAGTCACTCCTGGATTGCAGCAGGAAGAGAGCCCGACACCGATCAGTTTATGTCACGATTTGTTAAAAAGGGTTATTGAATGGAATTAAACTCAGAACAATATCGCTCAACTAAGAAAACTGGGTTGGAACAACAAAGACATGCGAGGTCTTGATCTAACTTAAGCCAGTAAATTTTCATAGTGGTGAGTAAGTGAAAGAAAAGAAAGGGGAAAAGTCTCAGATATGAGATCCTCTCAGACCAGAGAAACTTCAAAGTAAACCTCAAACGTTGTGGAACTAATACAATCAAACATGCATCATATAGTTACAACAACACTCGACTTGATCATCCATACCTCGGCTTCAAGATTCAGAGGAAAAAGGAAAGGAGAAGGCTAGTAGCCATTAAACAAGAAGTCTCAAAATATCAATCTATAACTAGAGAACTAGAGGCTAAGTTAAAGATTTACAGTCGGGAGCTTTTCTCTACTATCGATGCTTACAAAATGGCAAAAATGCCTACATATACTTGGAACTGACTCAGGTGTTGAAGGCACGATCACATCATGAGTTCAATGCTTGATGTAGAAGAGCTTCTCTGTCAGGTTGCGCGTGCAGACGTTGGGCAGACTGCCCATGTAGTCGTCTGGACAACCGTGCGCTTATGTTAGACGCCATCAGGCTCTTGGCAACCCTACAGAAGAATTGACCTATCTCAGGTCCTTTTATGGACCTTCCATTTATGGTGGAGACGATGTCTAACTACCACCAACCACATCAATAACTTCTTCCTTGGGATCAAGTGAGGCTCGATCGAATTTTCATCTGTAAGACATGGCAGTCTGCCTTTGGTTGTCTTCTGCTTCATTGGACTGCTGTGGGGGGGACCCAGATGGCAGACGTGGACGAGACCCTGCTGAGGAAGATGAGGTGGTGCTGTGATATCAGATGAGAAATTCCATGGGGTATGGATAGGACACATGTGGAAGTGGCATGGAGCGCGGGGTACAGGTGGGTGAGAGAGGTAAGGTGGAGGAGAAGGGATGCGACATCAGACGATAAGGTGATGTGTTGCGAGAAGGTGACAAGGAGGCCGCAATGCGATAGGTCGGGGAGTGAAGACATGACACAAGTGGACGTGGTTGGGAGAGAGAGAGAGGCAAATGGTAGGAGGTGACAGGTGGGAGCGAGGAAATGGGAATAAGGTGGGCCAGAATGGTGCTGAGTGGAAGACACATGGCGAAAGGCGGTAAGCGGAGGGAGTCGGAGATGTGAAAAGGGGGGG
>ML781190.1:368118-381458 GCA_009831015.1 Picea engelmannii | reverse complement strand
CCCCCCCCCCCCTCTGCTTTAAAGGTAGAATGGCGAGGGGGCTCCAGAATCCAACCTTGACCGTAGATCTGGGCGCGCAGATTCTGGCCTCCCATATCTGCCCGCTCCTTAGCTCTATGCGCATTTGCACCCCAACCTAGGGTAAGTGGGTTTTTACCCCACTTCTTCACATTTTTGCATCCAAAGGGGCCTATCTTTTAGGAAAACACCCCCTTTACAAGAAATATCGCTAACAAATAGCATTCCCGAATTAGTTTTCTTTAAAACAGAAACTCATCCACACAAGAAATTGAAATTTATGAAATTATAGGTTCTTGGAGACCATAAACTATACATAGAAAATACGTAACTCTATACACATACTCTCTATAAAAATCTAGGAACACATAAAAGTAGAGAAAAAAATAGCATTCCCAAATTAGAGCATGGACGAAATCCTCATTCCATACTTAGCCAATTTTTGGATCGCGGGTTCTCGGGCTGGGGACCTGAAAATCAGGGTTCTGTTGTTCCGTGATATACAAATTGACAATGGGACCTGCAGACTATTTGAATTTTAAGGGGCTCGTGTCCCAAAAATTTAGCATTCGTGAATTAGTTTTCTTTAAATAGGTTTTACCTACGGTGGTGGACAAAAGCACAAAAAATATAGTGCCAATGTCTGTTACATAGGGCGGTGGACAAAAGGACCAAATAAATAGCATTTCCGAATTATTTTTCTTTAAAACAGGGGCTCGTGGATACAAGAAATTGAAATGTATCAAATTTGAGGTTCCTGGAGACCATAAATTATACATAGAAAATATGAAAATTTTTAAAGTAGATATTTACTTTTATACATACAAAATATGTACTTTTAGAAATTATGGGGACGAGATTTTATACAACATGCATGGAGCCCTCATTCTATATTTGCACGAAGCCCTTATTCGATACCGAGGCAGTTTTTGGATAATGAGTTGTGGAACTGGCGGACTGAAAATTGGGCGTTTGTTGTTCCATGGCCTACAAAGAGCACCCACAGTTCCGTGATATAGAAATTGACAAGCGGACTTGCAGAGTATTTTAATTTTAAAGGCCTTTGTGGAAAAAGTATGAAGGACAGGTGGTCAAGATGCAAGAAATGACATACTCTCTACATGTTTGAGTACAAAAAAAGTAGTGAACACAATTTTATGACATTTATATAAAAAATAATGAAATGTGTTACATATTCCTGGAATTTTAAAGAAACATATATATATATATATATATATATCTGAAATATGATATTTCAAAGTTGAGTCAGTAATTTATTTCATACTTTATTTTGAAATTGACCAGGGCAGAGAAAATATGCATAGGAAAAAAAGAGAATTGAGATAAAATAAACAGAATGTCTTCACATTCAACATAGTTGAAGATAGAAATCTAGGAACACATAAATATATAAGGAGACAAAAGAATAGTTTTATTTGGAATATATGAAAAAAATAATAGTTTGTTACATATCCCTGGAAATGCAAATGCGTTTGCCATATAGACTGGGATTGGGGCTCCCGCAGACCATAACAGAAATATGTACAAAAAATAGGACTGTGGAAAGAATTTGGTCACGATAGATTGTAATACCTGAAAAGTAGAAATGGGAAGATCATTTTTTGGCTATAGATTTCTACTCGAAAAAGTTGGAATAACTGGATTGATAAAGAAAGAACTATGCATTTCCCTGTTGGATTTGGTCGATGATCCAATTCAAGTTCTCTTCAATATAGCTTCTCAAGGGGGAGACGTTGATGTCGTTGCGGATTTTAATGTTGAAAACTTCATTTTCTAATTCGCTTAGATCAATTGAAAGTTTACACAGAATTTCATCAATGTATCCATTCTGTACCAAATACCGGACTAGCCAATTGTCCACCTCTTCTTCATGATATTCAAGAATCCTGTAAAATTTTTCTAAAGACAAGGCCTTCAAATTATCAACTTGTTTATCGAAAGCTTGCTTGGTTGACACCAACGAGTTGAGGATTAAGCTGGGGTCTTGGAAGCCGTTTGTCTTTCCTTCTAAGTCTATTTTGGTGATATTTGTGAATAATGCTTCTTTCTTTGATATTGTTTTCTCACATGATTGGACGATGAGATACAGGTTATTCACTTTCTCTTTCCATCATGCGTCTAATTGAGTGAGCCATTTATTGGAAGGGAGATCATGTTGTCTTCTTCTCGTCTCTGGCATGTTGTTGACATGAAAGGCAAAAGGGATGACTGTGTCCACATAGAAAGTTTCTTCATTTTTTAAATCCGTCTGCAGAAGTAGGAGCAATTTATGTGCCTTGCTCCCCAGGGAATCCATATTCTGTGATGTTTCCCAGGCCTTAGTAATCAGTTCCATTATTTTGTTGATATTTTTCTCGACATATCCTCTACCGGATGCGAGGAAGCTGGAGGACCCTTTTAGATTTGTTGCAGGGGTGCACGTAGTAGCAGGCATGGCTATTCCCAAAGAACTGTGATGCAATGGCATAGGAAACAAAGCTTCCTCTAATTCCTTAATCCGGTTCTCTAACCTGGAATTTTTGGCTTCAATGACTCCAACAGAATCATGAAGAGCATCTCCGGTTGCCATGTGAATTTGAGAGATTTTGGACGGCTGCATATTGGCAAGGTCAAGTTCTGAACGATGTTTTCTTTTCTTATTTTTTACACTCTGGAATACGAAGGATTCATCTTCGTCAAAAAATTAGGGTATCAACCATGTCCATTGAGAAGGAATGATGAATTGCATCTCTGGGTTGATCAAGGTTACAGAATATGCTTTCTAGATCAGTGTCAAGATCCATCTTTTCACTGTAAATTTCAGGCTGCTCCGCCTCCCTTGCAAATCTTTTTGCCTTCTTCTGCAGAGGAATCTCAGGAGGAAGATGTTCAGTGTATCTCTACAAATCTGTTGTGGAGCTGGTGCTAGTACTTTATGGAAACGTTGGTTTTCTCCAGATGTTTCTTGAAATGAAGAAATGAAGGGGACAATATAACTCCCCGAAAACATTGCTTCAATGTGTGCGAATGGAAAATCTCCTAATTAATGACAATATCTATGCGTGCTGTATGATGACCTGTTAGAAGTAAAGATTAATTATTATCATACTTAGAAGTGCGAAGGTGGCAGTTACAACGAAGAACATTTAAGGATTGGAGGTGTCGTGAACAAACCAATATGGTGGCGTGTGAATGACATTCCATGGTATTTGAAATTAAGACTAGGAAGAGATTCGAGGTTTTGTGAAGGAAGCAAGATGGCGACGTGCGAATGAAATTCCATTGCATTTGAAATTAAGACTGGGAAGGGATAAGAAAAGCCTTCGCAAAAATTGCATTGATGGTAGAACTTCTCAAGCCTTGCGCGCATCGATGACAGCTTAGAGAGTGCTTGAACAATGACCTGTTAACATTAAATATTTAGAAAGAAGACACACACACACACACATATATATAAACACTATTTCCTATTATGTACACATGTGAAGGTGATGGGCACGGGGAAGAGCAAGCAAGGAAGGAATGGCCAAGTCTGAAAGTGCATGGTGAAACTGCTGAGTGTTCAATGTTGAAACTGCATGAGTCAGAATTGTTCAGCTAAGCAAACCAAAGGGCTCGGTCCGATTCCCAATGCATATTTCATAATTCATGTGCAACACCAACTCTGTGGTTACCAAATCAGTATGTGTAGAAACGAGGCAAAACTAAAAATGTACCTTCATAAAGTATGGACATGAGATTTTATAGAGCATGCACGGATATGTCATTCCATACTTTTCCACTTTCGAGATCGCGGGTTCTCGGGCGGGTGGGCTCAAAAAAATGCCTCTATTGTACAATGTTCTACAAATAGCAAACTCAGTTCCGTGATATACAAATAGACAAGCGGACTTGCGAGTTGGATGACATTTTATAGACCAATGACAGTTTCTGGATCGTGGGTTCTCAGGCTGGCGGGGTAAAAAACATGGCCCTATTTGACTTACAAATAGCTTATGATAATAAACTGACAAGAGGATTTGCGGGCTCACTGGCTCAACATTCTACTCCAGGGCTGGAGGGCTCCCAGAATCGAGCAATACACAACAAATATGCACAGATCCCTTATTCCATATTTAGCCACTTATTTGGATCGCCGACTTGGCTCCGTCCAACTCCAACTCTGTGGTTACCAGATCAGTGTGTGTAGAAAAGAGGAAAAACTAAATATGTACCTTTATAAAGTATCGACATAAGATTTTGTACACCATGTACCCATATCGCATTCCATACTTGTGGGTTCTTGGGTGGGAGGGGTAAAAAAAAAGGCCTCTATTGTTCTATGTTCTACAAATAGCAGATACAATTCCGTGATATACAAATTGACAGGTGGACTTGCGGGGTGGTTGAGATTTTATAGACGATGTGCAGTTTCTGTATCGCGGGTATAGTTTCGGTATCACGGGTTCCAGGGCTGGCGTGCTCCCAGAAATGAGTTCTACATACCAAATATGCACATATCCCTTATTCCATACCTATCCACTTATTTGGATCTTGCACTTGTAGGTTGTACATTATGTCTCTAATGTTTCGTGTCCTGCAAATAGCCGTCATAGTTGGGCAATATAGAAATTGACAAGTGGACTTGCGGGCTGGCTAGCTCAACATTGGATCTGTTCGATGGCGAACATGCAGGGTAGCGGCCTCCACGTGAAAAAAAAAAAAAACATAGCTACAAACAACTTTGACAAACACAGAGAAATTAAACGAAGAACCGTTTACTATGGAACACAACAGAAATAGAATGCACCTTTGCATGGATTAGTCTACGTCTCTGAGTAGGAGTTCTTTGCGTCGTCTAGTTTTCCTGTTTGTTTCTATCAACAAAAGTAAAAATAAAAATAGATATGAACATAAGTTCAGATGTTAAGAAAAAGGCAACTACTATGTACATATACAAAAAATAAATAGAATAAGATGAATAGAGTGACAAATAGTTTTTGGGAGGATCTATCTTTTTTCTTTTTCTTTTTTCACAATGTATATTTTATAATTTGAGTAGAACACCATCTGTATGCTCACAAGAACGATGTGTGTAGAAATCAAGGATACAGATATGCTTTGAAACATAGAAATATGAGTTTGTAATAAGTTTGATGTATATGTCATAATTCAAGTGCAATACCAATTGTATCGTGATTAGACCAATATGTTTCTAAGAAAAATATACTGTATTGAGGAATGGGCACATTGGACTAGACATGGTCAATAAGTGCATTTTGCAAATGGCCTATGTTGTTCAAAAGAAAGCGGAGACTGTATTTGCACATGTAGTTTTCCAATTCTTTTGTTCTGCCAGTGTTTTGTAGCATATCGATATTGAAGTCTCCTACAAGTACAATGGGTCCGTTCAGATGGAAATGGGCCAATGCATTGGAAATAACATGCACTATGTTGGAGAATGTTGCATGGGGAGCAAGATACAGATTCCGTATTGCAACTTATATTTCATGGGAATTTTTTTTTCCATGCATCAGTTCAACATTCTTTTCTTCCATATGTATATGGTCCAAAATCCATACATGTTTTTTCACCAGTATCATAACCCCATGTGTAATGTAACTTGATATGCAATTGTGATTTGGGAATTTTTTGTTCTGCATGCATAATTCCATGTGTGTTTCTTGCAAGCACAAAATATCGGATTGCATTATATCGTAGTCATTCAATATATCATCCATGTGTGCATTTAAGATGCATGTGTTAATCGAGAGAATTGATACAGATGAATTTGTTTGTATGGATTGGTAATCATAATGCAGTTTCCATTTTGTTGTGGTCCTCAGTCGTTCCATTTCAATATAACTTTCTCTTTCACTTTGAAGTTATCTTTTGTGAGAGGACTTAGTAAATACAAGGAGTCTATGCTTCTGACACAGGACAGTGCTGTGTATACAAGTCCATGCATCCGAATTCTAGTAGGCTGAAATGCAACATTATCAAGTGTTAGTCCTTGTTATCTGTGGATTGTACGTGCACATGCAAGTTTAATCAGAAACTATTTTCGAATCTTCAGTCGACCTGTCTTTGCTGATGTCGATACTGGCTTCGATATTCGCATAATAGGTGTTCAATCGCTTCCAGTGTTTGAATTATATAGATAAGACAACTTTATTGCTTGTCGCTTGCCTATATGTGGTTCATGGAACTTAATCCAAAGGACATCCACTTTTTCTACCTTGGTATAGCCTTTCAACATTCCATCTGCACCATTCACCAAGCCATCCTGTGAATCATAGTTGCAGGCATATATTTCAACCAACATTTCTAATTTGAGGACAAGCTGCAAAGGTAAAGTGACTGAATGTTCATGATGTTGCATATTTCCATGGTTGTCTTCTTCCCGGGCAATGGAATTCATGATGATATCATCGCCAGGCATGAGCAACAACATGTGGCTGTTATGCTTTGCAACATCCTTATTTCTATAAAACAAGTAAGGAAATGTTGGGTCTGTTGGTGCAGGTCGTAAACACTTCAAATTGATATAGGTCAATTCATCATGTGTTTGGTTGTTTGTATGCATTCTATTCAGAATTGCAATGAATGTTTCATCTATTTGGTGCATTGTAGTATGCAACTTAGAGCATTTAATATTGTCTCTCCAGAATTCATGGGTGATTGTTTCCATGTTAACGATAGGTTTTTCAAATATCAAAGAATCTTGGATTGCCTGTTCCCGGTAAAGATCCCCACAAAATATCATGTCAATGTTTCCAAAGTATTTTGTTTGCACATGTTTTATGCTTCTTAGTCGGCTGTCAATAGAATACAAGAACATAATCCCAATCAAAGATGCTTCATCTATAAAGACAAGTTTGAGTTCATCATAAATCTTAGATAATGTATCCAACATTTCCTTGCTAAGTGGAAGAAACTGTGACTTGTTAAAAGGCATTAAAAATGCAGAGTGGAATGTTGTTCCACCAGCATTGTATGCATCTTTTCCTGTGTATGCAACTATTAAGCCCTTTGGTTTCATAGGATCAGAGGAATTGTTTGAATTATAGATTTGTATAAGAATTTGGAACAATTCTTTCGCTGTGAATGTCTTGCCTGTTCCTGCTCCACCTGTAAGGAACACGTGCACATGATTGTTCATGTTCAAGCATTTTTTAAAAGCAACGTCCTTTAGAATTGTTTGTTGTTCGTGATTCAACATACGTCTTATTCTGTGGTATTCATTATTTTCAATTAGGAAAGGATGTTTTGTAACTTGAAAACCAAGATTGATACGTTTTTCACTTCCAGCCACTGGAGGACGAGGCAAATCCTCTTGTAAGTCATAGGACTCGAAAGGAGTTTTGGTTAATTTTGGGTTTCTGAATGTGTCATCATGATCGCCAAGGTTTTCTAGGTCATTAAGTGCAACTTCTAGATCGCCCCATGTTGGATTAACATTGTAGGTAAATCTAGCTTCATTGATGTACACTATAGTCTCAAACGCAACATACACAACCTCCCATGTAGAGAAGTTATGTATTAAAGTCTCCTTGTTTTCATCGAACGGAACGTACAACAATTTTTTTTCTCTACAATAGTTTTCATAGTCACAATGTTTATTGTATTTGACAAACCGTATGACAAAGGTTTTTTTTTCTTTTTGATATGGGTGCACCACTTTTTTGTAATGCGATACGAATTCTGCTAAGAAGATATGCCTGATAGGAGATGGATGCTGGACATAATAATCAATAATAGAGCGACATACCATGTCCTCTGAATTGTCAGACTCTTGTTGCAACAAAATCGGTGGTTTACGCACAAATGTGTGTTTTTCAAGTGGAGATGTGTTTATAAAGACACATTTTCTTGAACTACAAGTGAGGGGCAAGGAAAGTGCAATGTGAACTACTTGCTGAGAAGACATTTGTTGAAGATTAAGAAATGTATTTCCAAGTGTGCATATCATTTGTATGGAATCAATATGACTTCTTTAATGTTCTTTGTGTATTCTTATGAATGCACTTGTCATAGATTTGTCAATTTTCGTCATATATGAGGTACAATATGATGCTGCAACATATGCATTCAACACATACCGTGCATCTGTATTTTCTTTCCACATAACTGACATGTCCTTGGAGAAACTGTTGTTCCGAATATGGGAGAGTTTTTGTTTAAGGAAAAGTGTTGGTTGCCTAAGTGTACATTGTATGTCTTGGATGTACTCATCTTCTGATAGATTTACCTGTGTCAAGAAGGAATCAAAGGTCATCATTTCGTCAAATTCTCCTTGTTCTAGAAATGCGAACAAGGATTTAGATTTCTCAACAACAACATTGTCCTCTAGACTGGCTGGCTCTATGATTCTTGTAGCTCTCATTGGCAGTACGGGAAAGTTGTATCTGAAATGCGAGTTTTTTCGTTTTCTACAACTTCTTGTATGGTAATGTCTATGGACTTTCACAAGTTCTGGATCCAAATGATCTGTGTTGCATGTTATGTATTTATCCACAAATTGTTCGATCTCTGAATTGTTATCATCTCCATAGACCTGTGCACCCTCTATCCAAAAAAGTGCGTGGTCATGTTCATTTCCCCTATTCTGGAATTCAGTCACAAAAACGTAGTCTGATATTTTTCCGAAAAATGTTTCACCGGGTCTATAGTAGCGAGTACATGTCACTGGGTCTTTTCTTATGAGGTAGTCAATGTCGTTATTTTCCATTGTATTGATTTTTTTTTTACGTTTCCTATTCCTATGCAGATCAGATACGACAGCCACCAATGGATCCCAACAATGTTCTGCACTTGTAAATGTGACGAAAAATGTTGGCAAGCCCAATTGCCGGATCATTGCAAATTTTTCTTGTTTTGTTTTGTTGCAAATAGTCAGGAGAGGTGCAAATGTTTTTGAAATCTATGTATCCAATATCAAATTTCATGATTTTTTCTAGGTTTACTTTGTACTTCACGTCCTTGGCGAACAACTTTCTTCCTTGTAATTGGCCTTTTCTTATTCGGACCCACATGCAGGACAAAACTTGCTCTATTATTATGCGCATTGTTTTGAAAAACAAATTTGCTGTGTGACAGGAGAAGAAACCTCTTGAATGTAGCATCTCCCATTGGACTATTTTATGATAACTGAATCATTCTGTAATATCAGTGCCACGTGGATCTCCATAGAAGAGTGTTGTAAAGTTCATTTCCTCAGTGAATTTGTCCTTGAATATTCCAAGTGGACGTTGCCCCTTGGTAGGTGCAATTTCGACAATTTTGTCTTGCAAGTCACGAATGCACTGTGAATCAATGAATCAATGTACCAATGTTTCAGCAGGTGTTTCATTCTCCGATTCATCACTTGCATCAAAATCACTAGGATTTTCAAGAGTGTCTACAGAGTTTCATGTTCTTCTGCGAGAACACTATTCCAATTGTCATTTATACAAATTTTCTCTTCTTTGTACAGGGCCCTAGAACATAATTCCTTTAATGATTTCATAACAACATGCACACACACCTTGCCTGTTTGATAGGCATTTTTGTATCGCAAGCGTATTTTCATAGCCACAACGATTGTAATTGTATTGTTAATGAATTGTGGTAACGCTTTTTTCACAACATCTAACTGAACAAGCACATTAATAATTGATCATGTTAATCCCATCTGGGGTCGTTTATATCCCCAAGGTCTGATTTGAGCAAATGAAATTCGCAGAGACACAAGTCTCTCCTCGAGTTTTGTAAGTGCAGTTACATCTGCTAGTGCTGTATTACATCTTATTCGGTTAGGGGTTGCAAATTGTGGCAGTTTTCCATTTTCAAGCGATCGTTTGCATGGAAGACCAACTTTCCCACTGGAAAATGGTTTATCGTGCATTGCCAAGCGGAGGTATTCTGCTTGCAAATCAGGCGTGAAAGACTTACTATTTTTTGAAAAATTCAATTGTTCACAAATTGCACATGCAATGGAAGGAGTGTCTTTCATTTGTTTCATGTAGGTCTATCTTGATTTTTTCTTTCGCAGGGAAGTATTTGTAGAAACTGTTTCCTAATTTTCATTGCTACTACTGCATGGTGTTGGTTTCAAATCACGAACTGGCACAGTTGCATCACCATTCTGGGATATGTGATCGCACCTGTTTATGTTCTGTTCTGCATGAACAAATTTATTTACATTGTGATATGTGAGTTTCTCTCTAAAAGGAAGTGTAGCAATGCATTTTTTTCTCTTGCGCATGACCTTTTTCAAGTTGTGGTAACTTAATCTACGTTTCTTGCCCAAGGGAAGGATGAGCCGATGGCAACTGGGATGAATTTCACTTTCACCCAACTTTTGAGAAACTAATTTACGTTTTTTGTTCAAGGATTATGTGACCTTATCAGAAATGGGACAAATTTGATGAACAATTTTTTTCAAATTGTGATAACTTACTCTATGTTTTTTGTCTAAGCGGTCTATGGCCTCATCACAACTGTCATGAATTTTACGCATGTTTTTTTTTTGTTCAAGCCCTGTTTTCCCATATCTCAACCGGGAGAAGTTTCATTTTCACTAAAAATATTCCACGCGTATGCAAATTCGATGTTGTTTGGGTGGCATGGATAGTCAACCCTGAACTACCGATATGTGCAATCAAAGGTTCATAATGGATATGTGTTGTATCTGTTTTCAACGAGAGGATGTCAATTTTTCGATCATAATTTGAATCAATAACCCATGAATGGACAGTGGCATCTGGAAAGGGTGACCACACCTGGATATTCACCCTGAATAAAATAGACAACCATTGCAAACAGAATCTGCAACCCTCCATATTCCCTTTTTCATATGGAAGCGCCATGCTCACAAGGTATTCCTGCCAACTTCCAACTGTCGGCATATTTTCTACAAGATATGGGCAAAGGTGCTGATGCAAGCACCTAAAAGCCTATTGGCTGCTGCCTGTAATTGCATTACAAAAGGACTGTACAGTGTAAAGTTGCAGTGACTAAACATCAAACTCTGCTGCCACCAAACAACAAATTGCATTGAACGCTATCTTCACAGCTAAACACAACATTTGTTGCCAGCTGTAAACCATGACAATCTATGCCATGCAAAATCCGTTTCCATTATGATTGAAGGTCTTTGAAAATAACGAACAAGTAGATATGAGAACCTTCTATATTTCATATGGACATTTTTCTGTACAACAGTGGTTCATAATGGCCATTGAGGGAATTGGCATCATGGAACAAGATGCAATATGGATTGTCAGATGCAGTTTTGTTGAATAGTAGATATCTTGTTTTTCTTGTCAATGACCAAATGCCAACTGATATATTCAGCCAGTTAGACATCCACTGTATACAAAATGTATCTCCCCAAATTCCCCTCTCATGCACAGGCAGAACTGGAGATACAGACACCCACATCTTTGAAAAATACGTAGTGACATCATGTATTCCATGCAACCGTCGAAGAAAATCAGATTCCAGTTCATATTCATAGGACTATAAATCCTCAACATCGCCATTTTTAAAACAGGTCAAGAAATAATCTATCAATCCATTGCGCAGCTCGATCGATGAATAACGAAAATGCAATAGAACCTGGAATGTATCGAAAAGGCAATCCCCAACAATATACGAGAATGCATCCAATCTAAAAATCCCATTGCTATGCAAAACCATGTCAATGCTATCATGTATAATGGATTGTGTATCTATTTCATACGACTCAACATCTATCACTTCTTTCATCTCTTCAACTGTCATTTTCAAGATGTTTTCTACAAACTTTCAGTTTCTATGAAAACAGAGAAAAGCAGGGGGAAAAAAAGAGCTAGCAAAATAAAAAAGGAAAGCAAAATAGGGTACCAATCCCCGTATGTATCTTTCAAACTTTTTCTTCTCAACTCGAATCTCACCTAGTCCCCATAGTAGATGAGAAGAAAACAGAGAAATAAATTAAACAATAACTTTACTGAGAAGAAAGAGAACATGTAAACACAGTTTTCCGACCCACAGAATAAAAACATCCCCTGAAACTACACCCCGCCCGATGGTTCCCTCTTCTGATGGCTCCCAACTAATTTTTGTAAAGCCCTCTGCATTGCAAGACGCATGATTTCCAGGAACAGAAACTAAGAGCACAAACAAAGATGGTCTGCAACAAAATTTGGAGGCAGGGACTCCCACCATTGAAAAATAGCAAGAGCATGGAAACTTACCTGTCAAGAAAGGATAACAAGAGCTCAGCCCCAAGAAACTGCAAACCGCAACAACATGTCCAACAACTTGCAAAGTTGAAGAACAACAAACCAGTGAACAACCACGAAGAGCTCAAACTGCAAGTGTAGGACCTCAACTTTGAAAAGTTGAATCAAACAAGAACCAGAATGATGGAACGAAGCAACGAACAAGGATCGAGAACTCCAGTAGCGATGCCGACCATGAACGAAACTATATTGCAACGCATCTGTACAATAATCATTTAAGTCTGCCAGACTTGTTAGGTAAACAGTTAAACTGTCAGGACCATAGAAGGGCGTAGGCCTGTGCAAGCATTTAAGAAAATATGCAGCGTGGCAGACCTGTTCTCTCGAAGCACGCAACAATAAAGAAAAAATCACACATAGTAATATGGTAGAGAATGTATTCTACCTAGCATAAAATGCTAAGGGAAACATTCGAACTAATGCTAGCATTAATCCACCTTTGACCAATGCATAATAAAATATATGATTCAAAAAGACCATATACTACCAAATACTTTGGATATGCCAAGATATTTAACATTGGGAATAGCAAAGGCGGAAATAAGACCTCCAATCCGTTGTCCAATCAAATCTTGACAAACATGATACTTTTTATTATATAAAAATCGATGTTTTCACTTCCCTTGTTCCAATAATAGACAATATGGAAATATTTCTGGTCAATGTACAATCTAATACCAGGTCAATGATTTATCGATCGCTATAGTCCCTATATGCCTACGACATGGACTAATAATAGTTATGATCATATCCTTTGGTATGAGATTAGGTTATATATATTTGTTAAAAATAATGATTTCATTACTTTTATTTAATTATTAATCATATTATAGGATTGAGATAATAATGCGTTAAATATTTGTTATTCTTTTCTTATTTGCTTGAGTTTAGCCTAAATATATGGTTAACTAACTTTTTTTGGTTTGGTTTTGGTTTAGCCAAAGTAATAAGATAACCAACTTTTTTATTGCAGGAAAAAAAAAGTTTTTTATATTGCATTATTATCTTTTGCAATTTTTTTTTTTTTAATTTTTTTTATATTTCATTATTATCTTTTCCAATTTTTTTTTTTTT
>ML781190.1:328938-346453 GCA_009831015.1 Picea engelmannii | reverse complement strand
TTTTTTAATTATTGTTTTTGGAAAAAAAAAATTTCACATTGTTTTTTAATCTTTTTTTTTTTAAATTGAATTTAGAATATATTTTTTAAATGTGTTTTTTTTCATTTAAAAAAAAATATTTGCTAAGATTTTGTTCTTTCTATTTATTTATTTTTAATATAAATTAAAAAAAAATGTAAATGAATTTTCAAGTGACCATTTGGGGTCTAATTTTGGGTTGTTTATTTACTTAGGGTTTTGTTGTCAATATCAAAATTTCGATTAGGTCGTAAATAATTATGATTTTCGAAAAAAAAACATTTTGTTTTACGTAGCATCACTTTTTTATTCAGGTGTTGATTTTAAGCTTTTTCTGAGCTAATGTCTGAGTTTCGAAGGCTGTGTTTGAAAAATGTTGTAATTTTGACCCCGTTTAAAAAAATGGTGCTAATGGTAGCACCATTTTTTGATTTGGGGGTTGATTTTCATGTTTTTTACTCAAAAATATGGGTTTTAAGGGCTAGAGTTCTCGTTTTGAGGTCACAGTTCTCATTAAATCGATAACTATGTTTTTTGTGATTTGGATTTGTAACTTATAACATAACGATTCTCTAGATGAGCAAATATAATATGTTTAAACATTTCAATTGCATGTTTCTAAATTTGTGAGATGATCCTTCTCATTAACATTAAAAAAATAAATTTTCAATCACAATAGAGTGAAGATTTAGATATGGTTTAAGCATGAATTACAACTTATTTGGTTTATTATGTGATATATATTTCCATATAGAATATATGTTTCATGACTTTGTAAACATTGTGATGGTGAATATATTAAAAACTCCCTTATTATCTTTCATTGTATACTCAAAAACATTTCTATATTTTTACACATTGAATATTTGATACATCCATTTCAATATTTTTGCAATTTCATTCCATCCATTGAGCATAAAAAATATTCCATTTTCTTGTATATACTTCCATGTCTCTCATTAAAGATATCATAACTTCTTTATCGTAATTGTGCTAGCACAAATACATACAAATCGTTTAGTGTTTTTTTTTTCCACGAGAAAAATACTCTTTATATTCCAAAAGGATATAAAAATTTACATAAACCGAAACATACAATAGGCAACACTTTTTGGATGAAAAGCAAAAAAACCTGAAAACTTAACATGACTGTCAAGACTTGCAGCACCAATTCTTATCAAAGACGCTTCAGATCAAGATTAACATCTCAGAAACATGACTGTCGCTTTCGATCAATGAGTTTCAGACCCAAGATGACCAAGATAAATCAAATCTTAATCTTATTTGAAGGACCTTCATTGCCATCCTCCCAAACAACAAAGGAAATATGGCCCGAGGGAAGAAGCAAAGAGTTTTTTGATAAGGTATCCGCCTCGCTATTTTCTTCTCGAAAGATGTGTTTGAAAGCAAGATTTTTGTACAACAAGACAACTTCTTTGGTTCTCTCTTTCCAGCTTGCAAGAACTGCTACTTGGAAGTCAGCGAGACCATTTAACCAATCAATGATCAGTTTAGAGTCTCCAAGAAGTATCAAGTCTTCGGTGTATCTGCTTGCCAAGACTAGAGAAGCCCAAGCACCAACAAGCTCTGCCTTTGTATTTGATCCGATGCCGCAGTTCAAAGTCCATCGAATACTGGAATGAGATCTTAAGAAAATTTCCCCCCTAGCTCCGCAAAGTGTACCTCCTTTTTGAGAGGCACCATCAAACCAGGCCACTGTTCTATCAGTAGGGATAATCAAGGCAGGTCGGCTGGTGGGCAAAGTCTTTATCACCGGTCTGTGGCTTGTTGCTTCTACAAGGATAAGTTTTGTGATACTAGAAGAAGAAGGAGTCTTCTCTTGAAAAAGTTCTTCATTTCTCGCTTTCCAAACACGCCAGCAGAGATGGATAAGGGTCAAATTATGTGTGTTGTTTTCCTTGAACCAGATACGCAAACAATCTTGAATACTGGAACCCGACCAAGGAAAGGTGATCTTCAGCGCGGATTGGAGACCTGTCCAGATCGCTCTAACGAAGGGACAATTGAAGAACACGTGGAACGTTGTTTCGTTGGCAGACTTGCAGAGAATACAACGGCTCGGGCCCTCCCAGCCAAGAGCTTGTAGTTTATCCCACATTAGCAATTTGTTTTCAATCAGGATCCAAGCAAAAAGTTTAATTTTCAAAGGGTAGTCATCTTTCCAAATTCTAAGTCTCCAGCTGTCTTTGATAGGTTTCCAGCAACCTAAAGTCAAAGCAAGATATACATTTTTTACCTTGAGATGTCCCGAGCCATCTCCGCCCGTCCAGCTAATAGTATCCGGTTCCTTTTGAAATCTCAGGCCCGATTCTTTGATTGTCTTGATGAAGCCATCCCATTCGGATAGAATCTCAGGCGCAAGTTGAAGATCTGCTCTGCTGATCCAAGAGTCTCCAAACGAACCTTCTGTTGTCTGATAGCAGCAATGGTTCAAAAAGATAATATTTTTTGCATGTAGGTGCGCTAGAAGAGGGGGTGAGAGAATGAATTTACTCCCCAATCCAAGGAAGCTATCTCTGCCAACTTCTATTAGGCAGCCATTGCCCGGAATCCACGAGATCCATTGTAAAAGAACCGGAAGAGAGGAAAGGAGATGTTTCTAGATTCGAGAACCTTTTAAGGGGCTGCCTGAGGCAAATCTGATCCAAAGATGAACCGGGAGATGACAGAGATACTTTTCTTGGATAACTCTGCTCCACAGTCCCGGTTTAGTTAGAATTCTCCACAGAGTATTAGCCGTGAGCGCTTTATAAAAAAGGGGGAGATTTTTGAGGCCCCATCCTCCCGACGACTTTGGTTTTGATAACACCTCCCATTTGCAGAGATGAAAGCCCTTTCTCTTTTTGCTGCCCGACCAAAGGAAGGAGAAGATGAGTTGACGAAGAGAAATAAAAATCGCTGCCGGGATATGTGCTGAGGCCATCCAATAAACCAGGATACTTTCCAGAACAACCTTTATCAGGACATATCTTCCTCCCATGGAAAGAAATCTGTTATGCCAGTTTAGTAGTTTGTCTTCAAATTTGTTGATTAACTAGGCCCAGTCTTGTTTTGAATAGCAGGAGGATTTTAAGAAGTGTCCCAAATAGGAAAATCCCTTAGATAACTCCAGAGATGAAATTCCATACAGCTCTTTTAAATCTGTCAGCAATGGGTCTTGGACATTTGTTGCAAGGAAGACCGATTTTTGAAGATTGATATCTAATCCTGTAACATCACAAAAAGCAGTTATAATAGAATGAATGGTGGACCATTCAACAAGATTTGCATTTGACAAGATCAAGACGTCGTCAACGAATAGGATATGCAGAATATGAGTCGTATCAGCGATTTTATCCCTTTCAAAAGCCCCTCTGCTTGTTTGTTCTTTAGTAAAATGCTGAGGCCTTCCAAGATGAAAATGAAGAGAAGGGGTGAGAGAGGGCATCCCTGACGGAGCCCTATCTCACAGTGAAAATACTTTGAAGATTCACCATTTATCAGGACGACCATTGTGGCTGATGAGATACAACCCATAATCCAGCTCGTTGTCGTGAAGCCCACGTCGCTTTGAATGAGAGCAAGATGCAGAAAATTCCAGTTAATGCTATCGAAAGCCTTTTTAAGGTCCAATTTGAGAAGAATGGCCTTTTGCTTTTTTGTCTTTATCGAGTGAATGCATTCTTGAGCCACTCCAATGGCATCAAGGATCTGTCTTCCTTTTAGGAAGCCAAGCTATTCTTCCGAAAGAACCTTAGAGAGAAAAGGACGTAGTCTTCTGGCAATAAGTTTTGTGATAATTTTGTAACAGAGATTGCAGAGAGAAATTGGACGGAAGTCGTTAAAATGCCTGGCCAGATTTGATTTTGGAATCAGAACAATAAAAGTATTGTTTAGCTGGGAATTTACTTTCCCTCTGCTTCTCGAATCTTCAACCACATCCAGCAGATCCTGTCCCATAAGATCGAAAAAATGTATGAACAGTTCGACCGACCAGCCGTCGGGACCAGGACTTTTCTCCTTTTTAAAGATGTTTAAAACTTCTAGCAATTCCTCCTTTGAGCAGGGAGCTTCTAGAGACAAGGCTTCCTCCGGTGTGACTAACTTCGGGAAAAGACCTGCTAATTCTGTCTGTGCTGCTAGAGATGGGACTGAAGGTGCCTTGTAAAAATCTTTAAAGTGGTTGTAAGCAACGATTTTGAGATCTGCCTGAGAATGATGAAAAAAGCCGTTCTCATCCTCTATGTCCTAGAGATACTTTTTTGCTCGCCTAGAGGAGGCTAATCGATGAAAGTATCTGGTGTTTTTGTCACCTCCAGCCAGCCAGAGCATACGACTCTTCAATCTCCATCTCTCTTCGTCTTCCCGAAGGTGCAAATTTCGAGCTTCTTCCAGCCGGAGAATTATATAGTCAATATCCCCTCGACTATGATCCTGTAGCTTTTGAAAATGGTAATGTTCCAGCTCCTGTTCAATTCGGATGAGCTCTGCTTGTTCTGTTTTCTTTTTATCCCTTAACCATCGAATCGTTTGATTTTTTAAAGAGGTGAGATTTCTAATAAGGCGCACTTGGGCGTCTTCAGGAAACGGGTGATGGTGTTCCAACCAAACCTCCTTTACCAAAGAAATGAAAGATGTATCCCTTAGCCACCGATGATTAAATTTAAAAGGCTTGCCAGTTCAATATCGGCCCTCTCCCAACTGTAAACATATCGGAACATGGTCTGACAGGAAGGGAAGAAAAGCCCAAGCTCGGCTACAATAGGAGGGCAGTAGTAGTTCCTCAGCAATCAGAATTTGGTCAAGTCTTTTTGCTATACTTTCAGCTCCATGTCGTCCATTCCTCCAGGTGGGCAACAACTCGGCAGGCTTCATGTCTATCAAGTCATTTTTGAAAAAAATATGATTAAAGAACTTTGCTAATGGATCAGACAACGCCTTGTCACCCCATTTTTCCTTGGGGCTGGTAATTAGGTTGAGATCACCAGCCAGAATGAGATTCTTGGCCGCCAGTAAGCCCAGGTCATCGAGTCGATGCCAGAAAGCTTTTCGGTCTGTACAGGGACCATAGACATTGAGCAAGTTGATGGATCTGTTGAGTTCGAAGCAAAAACTGGAAATTAAGATACCCCCAGGGCTTAGCATAGGTGCAAGATCGAATAAGTTTGGGTCCCATGAGGCCAGTAGGCCCCCTGAATTCCCCACCGAGCTTGCTGCGCAGGAGATCCAGCTCGGCCTGAACTGATGCAAAAAATCCCTGGCCATCGGTGCTTCCACTAAGGTTTCTTGTAAGAAGATGATAGACGGATGGATCTGCTCGAGAAGTCTTCGCATAGAGGCTTGTTTCAGGGGTACTCCAACCCCTCTCACATTAAAGGATAGCAGGATCATGATTTCCCTCTGGCAAGGGCTTTTAAATCTCTAAGCGCCCCGTTAGATGGAACAGAGGTGGAAATGGCCAAAGACGACGAACCTGTCAGAGTCTTCTTTCACGCAATGCGAGTTTTCAGAGGCGAGAGTTCCAGCCCAATACCTTTTGACCAAGTAGGATCTGGATTAGGAGTAGGATTTATCAATGAAGAAGAAGGCTGATCAGAAGGAAGAGGGGAAGGATTCACGATGGTTTTCCCATTATAGGATTGTAAGGGTATCGATTCAAAAGGAAGAGAGTATCCTGGGTTAAAATCCTGGAGCAAGTTATCTAGTTGAGTACCAGATTGTGATGGCTCTGAATATCCAGCAGGGGAGATGGGGTCTTGTGAAATGGTTGTCCCCGAAATGGGAATCTTCCCCGAAACTCTAATAGTTGAAGGCTGGTCAATAATTTCCACCATTCGAAGTCAATAATTATATATACATTATATAAATCTTATCTTCTTGATATAAAACTATAAAACTGAAGTGTCCTCTCAATGAATTTATGGAAAATTCGAGTTGGGTCTTTTGGGTTATTTTGGATAATAATAGAGCGTTTACAGAATGGACGTTCACATCATATATATATATATATATAATTTTAGTAAACTTAAGTGACTAAAATCAAAATATTTCGAATTAAATACGTGTTATTTTTATTTTTAAGTCAAATCTGCAGATTAGAACGAGGTGCTTGAGGGCGACCAAATCTATATATAATGTCACTTAAATTTATAACATTGGCATGAGGCGAGAGTTCATTGGAAAACCGTATAAGTATTCCTGCAACATAAAAGCAACAATATTTCAATATTAAAAATTTGAGAAGTACAACATTCAAGCATACCTTTAAGACATCGTCCATCCCTTGGAATCTATTGCAAGTAATGCAAGTGAAAAATAAAAATGATTGCAAAATTTCATATATTACCTTAGGAAAAAAATATTATTATTTTATTGACAAAAAAATATTATTATTCTACAGATTGTGGGGAAAAATATTATTATTCTACCGGTAAAAAAATATTATTATTTCATTGATAGAACAAACAATCTTTACTAAGTTGCTTTTTTGTCTGCTATAATTCCAAAACATGTTTAAGGCATTAGCTACCACTCGATTAATCATTTCAAACACAAATCTTGACAACCAACCTTTACAATTTACAAATGGCATAACATACAGGTGCATGGCTATGTGCTCGACAGTGTGATGCTAGTGACATTTCTATGGATAAAAGACAAATTTACACTGAGGGACCATACCTCCCTCTCATCAAGGTATAGACTAGCCATCAAGATGAGTTGGGTATCAGTCATGCAGATGCCTTTAGCAATCCACTTCCATTTCCATGGAGACGTGCAAGTAAGACTAGGGAAATGCAGGTTGGAGATAGACATTACTAAATGTGAATTCAATAAGAATATTCATAAATTGAGCGAGCTTCTTCAGTAACTATTGCTTGCATCTCGACACAATTGCAAATAAATCCACCCTACCAAAGCATAGAGATACCCTAGGATCTTAATGGCGTACAATATGGGAGGGAAGTCGAGACAATTTCCAAGTATGAGATATGAAAGCTGACGAGAATCACCCTTTCTATGGGAAACAAAACCAAGATGGTTCATACTTCAAGTGCTCTTTCAACCCTCGATGCAAGTCGACATGCACTAAAGGTCATTCTTCTGCAACATCCTTCTCCATCTTATGCATAATTTCATCCAAGTCTGAGTCATTTTTCCAAATGGATTTCCAGGATCCAAAGAATGTCTACCATGGAATGGTTGACACTGTTGTTGCCCTGCACCAATTGGATTCGAACCTATAAATGGAGAGAATACCTACAAGTTGACATTATGGTAGGGGTCATAATGGAAACAATTCTCTTTCCTTAGGTATTCTTTCTTTCATTCATTCTCCTTTACAATCCTATGGAATAGTGTCCTTTCTTTCATTCATTCTCCTTTACAATCCTATGAAATAGATAGAAAAATCCAGGATTAATTAGTTATCCATACTAATCTTCGAGAAGACCGATCAATATCTATAAGTATTAGGATAATGGGTAACTACCCACACTATTCATTAATCAATCAAATACAAGTAAATGGATTTATATGTGTGTGAAAATAATCCATAAATGATTCCCAGAAATTGTTGTGGGGGAATTATTCCATTAGAAACCATGGAAAACAAACCCATGTATCTTTTCAAAAGGAATATGTTATTTCAATGTTGTCCCAATGCCCCAAACCACATAGTAAAAATCCTAGAAAGCAAAAAAACTAAAAAAATTAAAAAAGTCTTTTCTTTGTGGTACTTAAGATATGCCAGAGATTCGACCACGACTCCTTTTCTTCCTATACCAAACCACTTGAAACGTAAAATATGAAACTGCTAGATAATTAGTAATCGAGGACACTTTTGGGGGAAAATAATGGTACAAGAGGAAGTTGGGTTTTCAAAGGACGGTTTGTTGGGACTTGAAATGCTTGCTTTGAATATTCGTAAACGACTAGGTAAGAAATGAAGCCTCACACGCAATCTATGGAGCCTTACAAGTCTGAATTGGATCGGTTGGCTCATCAATCCTCACAGACAAGGCGTGGATCGGGCAAAATGATGTGGATGGTTTCAGAGAATATGATAAAACATGTTAAAATTAAACCTATATTTCAAAAACTACCTGGTGAGCTTCCAAAAAAATTAACATAACAAAACCCCCGAACAGTTAATTCAAATGAAAAATTCAGAGTGATTATATATATATAAATATTTTTTGATTATTTAAATCAAATTAAAATCAACCAAATTTTATTACAATGTTACATCATATCTAGTTCTTGAAAAGGACTTCACATCCACGAATGAGCAAAGAACACTTATTGAAAAAATTATTTATAGATTGAAAGTTGCAGAGCTGGAGAGTCTGATGAATAAACAATAAAATGTATGGTTGTATGATTTCAAGATACTATCTTTCTATTCACCTGTAAGCTTCTGAAAGAAGAAAAAGCAGGATATTTAGAATTTAATGTGAACATGCCATGTGTTAGTATTGTATTTGTTCCTGCAAACAAATGAAGGATAAATGAGGTTATAAGATCAAGATCAGATAATTTAGCAGCAGGAATTCGAATGTCAAAAGCCTCTATAGCAATAAAATCCATGCCTTGGTGCGAAGAAGGAAAAATTAAGCCCTCGGGAGCTTGTCGCAGTCAAAAGGGGCTTATTGCAGCCAAAAAAGGGCTTGGTGTGGGCCAAAAGGGCTTGTTGTGCCCGAAAAGGTGCTAATTCTATAGCCCAAGGGGATTTTCACAAGACCACAACCTAAGTGTGTAGAATTGACAGTTATTCAGACCCGATAGACCAATGGCTCGCATCTTATTGCATGCCCATTGCCCAGATTGATGGTCAAGATAAAATTTTGGGATCCCCTTTTCGGAGTCAGATTCAGATCCATGCCTCAAGTGCTTTGAAGAGGCTCCTCCAATGGACAATCCAGATTTAAATAAGCGTGCTCCCATTCGACGGTTCAAATATGCTCCAAAAACACAAAAATTTCCACCTAGGTGTCACGTCATGTTAAGCCCTTAATAGTGTCTCATTACCCCTTAATTGGGGCATATTACATTAGTAATGTTATTTTATTTATGTCGTCGTTAGTCCATTAGTTGTAATTATACCTCCTAGTCTCCTATATATACCAAGGAGACATTTTCATTTGGAATCATCTTGTATTTGGACATTTATGTGAGAATAAGGAGGTTGCCCCCTCGAAGAGGCTTATTATCTGAATTTATCTCTTTTTCAAGGAGCTGAGTACTTATTCTGAGGTTGTTCTATGCTATATTGATATTCGGTTCCTAACATATGGTATCATAGCTCAAGGTCTTGGGGGTTTCGCTGCTACATCTGGGACACCTTGTAATTTTCGCTATAACTTTTTTTCTACAACGATTCAGAAGGAACAACTTGGAGAATATTTAGTAGACGGATCAAGGTACGTTGGGTTAAAATTTCAGCTCCTTATGCCTTATACTTTTGGAGATACATCCTTTGTAAGATAGGGTTCTAGAATCATCCTGAATTGAGTCATTGCAGAAATTTCACTACAAAATTTTTCTGTAGTGCTTCAGACCCTAAACTCCAGAGGATATTCACAGAAATTAGTAAGGTATCTGTGGTAACATTTTTAGATTCTAGGATGTTATTGTGATCCAATTCTTCTTTCAATTTCTCATAATATTCTAATTGTTCTTTCAACGGGATCGCGAGCTAGGGCTAGATATTTCCCTCAATTGTAAGTGATCCGAGCCAATGATCTGCCACAATGGCACCCTCCGGGGGAGGGGAGCCAACAACCCCCTCATCGACAGATTCCTTTTGCAAGCTTTTGGCCAACCAAGGAAAGAATCTTCCAGCGGCTGAACCTCCCAACTTTGTCAAGAAACTTGATTCGATCCCAGAGATAGAATTACCCCCGGATCACCCTATGCGTGTAGTAGTCTCCTGGTTAGAACGAGGCCTGGAGGGTCAATTCATGGGGATTTGGCTGTCAGCTCAAACTACAAACAACTGGATCCAAAGAAATTGGCATCCGCTGATCAAAAGCAGCGTAACCTGTTATGCAGTAGGAAGAGGATTCTTTATCTTTGAATTTATCTCTCAGGAAGACAGAGACCTCATCTTCAGAAATGGACTGTATTTTATGGGAACTCAAGGAATGTATCTAAAACGATGGACGCCAAGCTTTGATCCGGTGGTTGAAGTGCCAAAGGATGTCCCGGTCTAGGTCAGGCTCCCAAATCTCCCGATCCACTACTGGAAGCCTACTTCGCTCTAGGCAATCAGAAACAGACTAGGTCAATAAATTGATAGGGCAGACCCCAAAGATCAGTACTCCTGCACGTGCATCTGTGTAGAAGTGGACTTAGAAGTGGGCCTTCCAGAAGAAATCAAGTTAAAAGTTGGAGAATGGCATCATTACTAGAAACGCGATTATGAAAAACTGTTGTTCAAATGTAGGGGTTGCCACAAATATGGCCACTTTCAACGGAACTACCCCACAAACCCAAACAAGGAGAAGGAAAATGGAGAAGGTTGGCAACAACCAAGGAAAGGGAAAACTGCAACAAGAACAAAAGGACCAAGGAATGAAAATACAACACCAACACAACCCACAGAAAATGAAACTCAATCAGTCGCAATGGTGGAAAACAACCCAAGAAACCTAGATAAGGGCCATGCAATAGAAAAAGCAGGAGAAAACCCACAGGAAGATCAGTCAGTAGAGGACATGCAAGGGAACTCACCACAAGGAACAAGGGAAGCACCAGCACCAGAACCAAAAGAAGAGCAGGGGAAGAACACGACAGGAAAGAATACCGGGCTGGAAACAGAGGAAGGAAAGGTCTCTTTTGAGAGCGACTATGAGGGAGCAATCAACACTATTCTAACCCCAAAGAAATCCGGTAGGGGAAGGAAATCCAAAAAAGAAGAAAGAGATCAGGAGACATACAAAGATGTCATAAGTGGGTCGCAACCAACAATATGACAGTTGATCAATGTAAGACATACGAGAAACTACTCCAGGGCTCTGCAAGGAGCCCAAAGTCCACCCCCAGGTAAGCCATGAAACTCCTGGAATTGTAGAGGTTTCAAAAACAAAGTAAAAGAAGAGGTGCTCAAAGACATCATCAGAACTTCCAAAATCGAGATCCTTATACTCCAGGAGACCAATATGGAAGAGAATAACTTCCTCAACAGAACAAAATCAATTTGGAAATTCAGTCAAGGAATAGCAGAAAGAACAAGAGGTGCCTCAGGAGGTATCAACACTATCTGGAAGGCCCTGAAGTTTGATCTAATCAACTTTTAAACCAACACACATTGGATCTACTCCAACCTTTTGCACAAAGAAATGAGACGACAGGTAAGCCTCTTTAACCTCTACGTTCCAGTCCTGTTGGAAGAAAAAAAAGATTGTTGGGATACCCTGAAGGAATACTTGGTCTCAAACGATCTAGACAATATCATCATAGGGGGGGTTCTAAATGTAACCTTAGCCACAGCTGAGAAAAAAGGGGGCTCCATAGTGCGAGATCCAACGAGAGAATGGGTCGAAGATATTATGTCAGAATGGGAGCTAGAAGATGTCAAACCAACTAAAGGTAATTACACTTGGTCGAATAAGAGGGTAGGCCCGAGGCACATCACAACAAGGCTAGACTGGTTCTTAGTTCAAATCTCTTTATTTCTTCTGGACCTAAGTCTCACCTCCTTAATCCTTTCGCATAGTGTGTCAGACCATAAACCAATCTTGTTGGAAATCACATCTGACAAAAATCTCGGACCGATCCCCTTTAGATTTAGTCCAGCATGGATACAAATTGATGGCTACCAGAACCTAGTCACCAAAATATGGAATGAACATATCAGAGGCTCAACCTTCTTTGTTTGGGAAGAAAGGCTCAGAAGACTAAAGGCAACACTAAAAGCTTGGGCCAAAACCCACTCAAGTCCAATAGAAAAACGACAAGAAGCCCAAAAACAATTGGAGACACACCAAATGGAATTGGAAGAAAGGAATATCACCCAGGAAGTTCTGCAACAAGAAGAGAAGCTCCAGAGGAAATGGCATCAAGCATGCAGAGAGGAAGAAAACTTCTGGCATTAAAGTTGCGATGCCTCTGGCTAGAAGCAGGAGATAAAAATACCAACTATTTCCACAAACAAGCTGAGGCCAGAAATAAATTTAAGAAAGTTAAAAAAATCCAGGTCCAAAATTAGACAATAACAAACTTTGAGGGCATAAAAGAGGTTGCGGTTGATTCCTTTGAAACTCTCTACTCAGAAACACAGACTTCTACCATTAACCCCAAATACTACCCCCTCTTGCAGTTCATCAACAAGAAATAAAAGAGGCGTTGGACCAAATGAACCTAGATAAAGCCCCGGGGCTAGATGGCTTCACCGCTAGATTCTATCAAAGTAGCTGGGACATAATTAAATCAGACCTGACAAAGATGATCCAAAAATCCCAGAAGTGTAGCAAGTTAGGAGGAGGAACAAATTCATCTTTCCTAGCTCTTATTCAGAAAGAAAACGGGGCAATCAACTTTGGAAGATTCCGCCCAATCTCACTCTACAACACTAGCTACAAGATCCTCACCAAAGTGATAGCCAATAGAATTAAAAATATCCTCCCAGGCATCATTCTGGAGAACCAAGACGGTTTTGTAAAAGGCAAACATATAGTGGACAACATCATTTTAGTTCAAGAAGCTCTGCACTCTAGCATTTGCCGAAAGGACAAAGGTATGATAATTAAGCTAGATCTTACTAATGCTTTTGATAGAGTAAGACACAATTTTATTTTCAAGGTCATGGAAAATTTTGGCTTCACCCCAGCCTTTATAAGCTGGGTAAAAGCTTGTATTGGTTCCCCTTGGATAACACCTCTAGTGAACGGTCGAGTGACTAGATTCTTTCAAGCCACCAGAGGTCTCCGTCAAGGCTGCCCCCTCTCTCCTCTTCTTTATGCAATCCAGGCCTCGGTTCTTAGCTTCCAATTGGACCACAACCAGACATACAACAATCTTCTCAGCCTAAGGATAGCCCCAGGAGTCAAAGACATAAACCATGCCCAATTTGCATATGACACATTGTTGTTGGGAGGGGCAAGTGTGCAGACAACAAAGAAATTCAAAAAATAGCTAGATAGTTATGCAGATGTCTCTGGCAGCGTGATAATCCTGCCCAAAAGCAAGATCTATGGCTGGAACATTACTCCAAGGTAAATGTTGGAAATTTCTAGAGTCCTGGGGATGGAAGGCTGCACGGCCTGGGAGGCATTTCATTATCTGGGAGTCCCGATTTTCAAAACCAAACCTTTAGCCTCTAACTGGAACCCGCTGATAGAAAAGTTTAAAAATAAAACAAACTCTTGGGGAGTAAGATGGCTTAACCTAGCAGGTAAAGTGGTCCTCATAAAAGCAGTGCTAGCAAGCATTCCAATCTATCAAAGCTCCTTATTACTAGCACCGGTCACAATAATACAGAAAATGGAAGCGTTGTTCAGAAGATTTCTCTTGGAAGGAGGAAACAACACAAGAAGAAAGCTGCATCTAATAAGTTGGTAAAAAGTAGCCAAACCTTTCTCAGAAGGTGGCCTCCATTTTAAAAATATGCATGTTTAAAATATTGCCCTAGGATCGAATATTCTCTAGCATTTAATCACGGGGAAATCATCCTGGAGCAAAAGAGCGCTCTAGAATAAATACTTCTAAGGTCCAAGGAAAAAGTGCCTCGATCACCCAGCTTTGGTGGAGAAAGGGTCTCTGATTTTCTCCCTTTGCCAGAAGGCATTGGAACACTTCAGACCGAATCTCACTTGGGTACCAGGGAATGGAAAAGAAATCAACATTTGGGAAGACTCAATCATGGGAGACCCACCTCTAGGAATGAATCAGGATCTTAAACGACTCAAAGAATGGATGAAAACTAAGAACCTAAGAAAGATATGGGACATCTCAGTTTGGGGTAATGATGAGAACAAAACTTGGCTAAGGCGGGAAACATCAAACAAGCCTCCGGATTTAGAAGAAGAATGGAAAAAGTTGTCTCTCTCTTTGAAGGGGAAATCCCCGTTAAAGGAAAGGAAAAAAAACAAAAGAGGTTGGGGAGTCTCTTCCGGAGTTTACACTATGGCAATAGGGTACCATCACAAAGAAACAGTCCCCCATATCCCCCCTGACCCCACAATCTGGAAAGCAATCTGGACATACAAATCCATCCCTAAAATAGATTTGTTCATTTGGACCCTTGCACACAGAGGAATCCTCACAGGGGAAAATCTAAGAAGAAGAGGTTGGGAAGGCCCCCATAGATGTCCCCTTTGTACTCAAGAAGAAGAAACAATAGACCATTTTCTCCTAAGTTGTGCTTATTCTAAGGAGGTTTGGAGGCTGACCCTAGGGCTTCCTACTCCTTCTGAGCTCCCTCAAGGGGCCTCTAGCCTACTCCACAATTGGAACTCTCTTTGTCCCTTCCAAACAACAAAAAATGGTCAAATTTCCAACCTCTGGAGTACTATCCCCAAATTTGTGCTTTGGAAAATCTGGCTAGAAAGAAATAACAGGATTTTTAGGGAGACCAAAATCAACCCTACTCACGTTGCAACCAAGATAAAGGCCCTTTTTGGGGAAATCACCCCTACTTATGTAAGGCTAATAACTCCAAGCCACTAGAGAAGGCAAAGAAACATTGGATTGGCCATTTCAACATCCAAGAACAACAACAACAAACCAGCAACAACCCCCATAAGGAAGAATGGGAAATCAGAATGGAGGAGAGAGACTTTGAGAATTAGCAGAAGAAGGAGAAAATGCACATTTTATTCTTTGATGGGGCCTCCAAGGGAAACACAAGCTTCACAGGGGTAGGAGGTGTCCTGGTAAACCCCGGAGAGATCCCAAATTTCATCTTTTCTTGGGGACTAGGAACATAAACTAACAACAAAGCAGAAGCACTGGCCCTCTATCAAGGTCTCCACCAAGATATCAAGAACATTATCTAGGACTTGGTCATAATTGGGGACTCCCGATTATTAATTCAAGCCCTAATAAGATGTAAGAGTGTTAAGAATGCCCGGATCCAACAAATGATGGCAAAAATCCATATCCTCCTCAACAAGTTTAGAAATTATAAAATTTTCCACGTCCTTTGAAGTTTGAATGCTAAAGCTGATGCAGAGGCTAACAAAGGTGTCCTCTACAAAACATGAACCATGCACCTCAACGAAACCATCAATGAAATCGCAATACCGTAAGCCAAGGGGCTATGACAGAAAAATGATGAAGAGATGATTTGACAAAGAAAGTTGCCATAGGTTTGGAGGTATAGGTGAGATCCCGAGGCCTGCCAAGACACGGAGATCCTATGGAACGTGTGCCAAACGAATCCTTTGGTTGTTGAACCTGTTGGGATCACCCATCATTCCATCTCGACGCCCAAGATGCCAAGATCGAGAGAATCACTTGGGAGTAGGGAAGGCAAAGCTCTCTCAGTTTAAAAGAGGATGCAGGGATGGGAATACGCATTCTAGGAACCCAAGGAAGCAATTAAGGCATCCTCACAACGAATGGTTGATCAAGGACAGGAGGTGAGCGTAAGGCAACAACTTCTCAAGCAGACCACGCGAAGCAATGGCGTCCAACTCAAGCAACAATCCCACGTCTGAAGAACGATTGAAGGTGCTGGAGGACGGCGTGCAACATCTCAAGCAGCTGCTGCAAAACCAACTCAACTTTCTTGAGAATCTTGACATCAATGCAGGAAGAAGGTTGGAGATGTTGGAAGCAGATATTACTTCCACAAAATTCAAACTCTCATAGGAGATTGGAAAACTTCATCAAACTATCAGGGGTCCAAAGAAAGATCTAGAAGATCGAGTTACCCAACTGGAAGAGAAAATGGCACGATTGAACAAAGATTGGCAGCATGAGTGAATTTAGCCCAAGAAGGGCGGGTCCAAGTAATCTGGAAGGCCAATTAAGTCTAGGACTGGCTTCATAGAAATAACGTTGCGAAGAAGGAATTTTGTATAGAAGCCTCTGCATATTTCGACTCTGTTATGTTTAAATTCCATATAACCAGGTAGAAAAATGTTCCTCCTGGTCTTGTATCTGGTTTTCTAAGCATTGCTCACTCTTTGTGTACTAGCACCTGTGGCTCGCCACAACTTTCTTTAATCAAAATCCATTACCCATTTCTGTCAAAAAAAAAAAAACAATTTCAGATTCTGGGTCATCTTACATTTTTAGATACACCTTGTGGAAGATAGGGTATCTAACTAGTCCTATTGACTAGTATCAAGTAGGTGTTCCGGGTAAAACAATCATAAATTCTTCCTAGAGTATCCAAATTGAGTGAGACTAGTTGCATTGGACAGTGGATAGCTTGTAGTAGTTATGGTACGAGTTTCATAATTTTATATCAATTATTTTGTGTGGGGCACGCTATACAAGTGAGATCTCCTGGAAAGGCCAAAAATCAACAAGTTGTGGGGAAGTCACCGTAAATTCCACTTGGCACATCCAATTTTGATCAGACCTGTGGCATTACAGAGAAGAAATATCAGAGAGCTACAAAAAAGAAAATTTTATACTCAGAAGGGCCGAAATTTTGGAGATACAATAAAAGGAAGATTGTCTAGCAGTTCCACCTCAAAATCAAGGTTTAAAGTGATACTTGGTCAACATGCCACCAAAAAAGGGAAATTCTACACTAAATAAGCCTCCAGACAATCCTACTTGGACTCTTGATGAAGGTGAAGAAATGCGTAGGGACATAAATGATTTACAAAAGAAGACAGTAACAAAATATGAACTACAAGAGATGATGGATTCAACGAAAGCTAAGTTGGAGGCAATAAATACTAATATGAATGGTTTAAAAGGGGAGATCATGGAAGGATTGAAAAATTTCCTAATAGAGAGGACACCTGAAAGTGAAAATGTATCCCATGAAATTCATGATGAGGACACAAGGAAGGTGAATCAAGAATGGAGAAACTCCAACTTTGGGTTGAAGACCAACCACATTCCTAATATCGATATGAGGAAGTTTGATGGCAAGGACCCAATCACACATATACTTTAGATGGAGCAATTATTTGATCTACATAATGTTCCCCATACACAAAAGGTACGAATTGTTTCTTTATATTTAGAACCCAATCAATTTGTATGGCATTAATGGATTTGTTCTCGTAAATCACTCGTCACTTGGACAATTTTCACGAAATAAATGATAGCACACTATGAGGCTACAAGGAGCAATACCTTCTTTAGCCAATTGATAAATCTCAAGAAAAAGGGTTCAGTTATAGAGCACATTGAGAAATTCCAAAGATTGAATATAAAGGTAACAGATATTCTAGATGAGCACTTGATCAATGTATTCATAGGAACTTTAAAGGATAGCATTCAACATGAGGTTCTCCTTTGGGAACCCAAATCATTGGAGAATGCATTTAGGGTGGCAAGAAATGTTGAGAGTAAAAATATGGCTATG
>ML781190.1:304010-318515 GCA_009831015.1 Picea engelmannii | reverse complement strand
GGGACATAAGTGTGGCGAGAAGAAATTATTCTACATAGATTGTGAAGAGGAAGAAGAACAAGAACAAGAACCATCTCAAGATGAAAACGTAGAAGCAATTTCATCTGAAGAGTTGACTCCCACGATATCATGTAATGCATTGGATGGAATTAGGACTCCTCAAACCCTCAATATCGAAGGATATATCAAAAAGAAAAAGGTGATAGTCCTAATTCATTCTAGCAGTACTCATAATTTCATTCACTATAAATTAGCCAAAGCTCTCAATTGCTTTGTATATCCAATGCTAGAGTTTCAAGTAATGATTGCATATGGAGGAACTATCAATTGCTCAAGAAAATTCAATAAGATCAATCTTACTATGGGGGAATATGTAATGAATAATCCAATGATTGCTATACCCATGGGTGGTGTTGATGTTGTACTAGGAATCCAATGGTTACAATCATTAGGAACAATGGCTTTTAATTTTCAAGAACTTTTCATGAAATTTTCATTGGAAGAAAAAGAAATTGAGTTAAGAGGTATCACAGGGAAACCCGGTAAGGTGATAAGCTCTAATGGAATGAAAAAATTATTGAAAAAGGGGCATCAAGGTGTTATTGCACAACTATGCTCACTAGATCTTCAAACATCTAAGACATCTATTCCTCTAGATCTCCAAGGGATCATTGATAAGCATTCAAAAGTATTTGAAGATATTCCCAAAGGCATTCCACCCACTCGAAATCATGATCATGATATTCACCTAATTCCTGGTACCTTCTTCCACATCAGTACCACTATAAGACAATAAGAAGGTACCATGTGTCCACGGTGGCTCTAGCTTGAAAAGTTTCATGCCTTAACCTATTTTCACTTTCGAACATGGGAAAATCAACGATCCTCATCCAATCTCTTGTTCCTCTGATCAAAGGTTGAGGTTTTCCCTTGCAACCATCTTCTCAAAGTCTCATTTAAGCCTGATCCTCCAAACCTCTAAATGGGCCCCCGCGATGGATGGTCTAGATCCATTCAAATATTTTTTGAAGTGGGATCGATCAATGGTCCAGACATGTCATTAGGAATTTAAGCATCATGGCCAGATTTCATGTCATCCCGCCAACAATGCAATTCTATCAAATCCCATCAACATCGATGTGGACCAATGTGGGTCGCCACACGTCCAGGATGACATCAAAACGATATTGTTAATGTCTTAGCCAATTTTGGAATTTGGTCGAGCCAAATCGACGTCTCTCATTGGCCTGAGATTGATGGATGAGATTATGAAAGGTCACCAGACCACCGGGCCATCAACCCAAAGTGAAGCACTCCTTCCTATCTCCTCCAGGTTCGATGCCACTTCATCAAGAAATTGACAACCTTTATTCAAGCTCCAAATCAATGGTCCAGATCTGTCGTCAGGCATTTATGGATCCCAACTAGATGTCATGTCATCCTACCAGCAATGAAGTTTTGTTAGAGCCCATCAATATCGACGTGGACCAATGTGGGTAGCCACACGTCTAGGATGACATCGACACAATATGGTTAATTCCTTAGCCGATTTTGGCATTTTCTTAAGTTAAATTGATGATTCTCATTGGCTTGAGATCAATGAATGAGATAATGTCGAGTCACCGGACCACCGGGCCATCGACCCAAAGTGAAGTACTCCTTCCTATCTTATCCCGGTTTGGTGCCACATCGTCAAGAAATCGACAAACTTTATTCAGGCTCTAATTAACATTCCAGATCTGATATCGAGTGTTAAAGCCTCCCAACTAGATGTCATGTCATATCACTAGAAAATCCCTATCAGAGCCAACCAAAGGTTGGCACGTGGACATGTGAAACTCATTGGATGCATGGGTAAAAGGGCCAAGTCTGAGTGCCTACCACGTCAGTGCTAACATGGACTGGTGGGAAGCCTCCACATGCACAGGGTGGCATTAGCGTGATACAATTCATGCCTTACTTGATTTTTGGTTCTTAGTTGATCCAGATTGACGACCCTCGTGTGTTGTCAGACCTCTCTTTACAGTTCTAGATCAACAACTGAGATTTGAGCTCAGACTCCTTTCATTCTAGTCTTGTTGGAAGTCAGAGCTTGATCACTCCTAATGGGAACCTTTGATGGACGAACTATATCTTCTCTCAGGTCTCTTGCAAGTTGAGCCGATCAATGGCCCATATATGCCTTCAGACCTCCCGACATAGGCTCCAGATCAAAAGATGAGATATAATTTTAGAGCTCCCTCATCGGGTCCCATTTGAAGCCACAACCCTAGCAATCCAAATAATATCCTGTGATGGACGATCCCGATCTGCTTCAGACCTTTTTCAAGAGGATCTAATGAATAACCCATATTTTCTCTCGATTGTTAAATCCTCTCAGTTGGGGTTCACGTTAGTGCACTAGTGAGGTACTTTCAGATCCAATCGAAGAATACCACATGGACAAGTTGAACCCACCATATACATGGGTAAAAATGCCAAATTTGGGTGACACGTGTCTTGCTCCCATGCCACATTAGTGCCAACGTGGGTTAACAAACAACTGCCATGTGTCCAATGTGACATCAACAAGACGATTTTATGCCTTAGATTTTTATTTCATTCAAAATAGGTCAAATCAACGACCCTCATTGTTTTTTGGATCTCTTATGGACGATCCAGATTGGATTTCAACTTTCCCTTTTTGGGGTCCCTTTTAAAATCCGATCCTCCAGTTCTCAGATATGTGTGATAGTGATCAATAGTCTAGATTCGATTAAGGTAATCTGATGATTGTTATATTTCACGCCTTGGAAATATTTCTCCAATGGGTTCACCTCTGATTAACAACTAGGATTACCCGTTGAGATAGATCCAACGATGACTGAGTCTCACACTTTCTACAGATTTGATTTCGAGCACCCATCCAATAGAAGAAATGATTGCATGGATTTTTAAGGAGTAGTGCATGATTGATATTTTGGCCAGAAAGTTTCCATCTACTCCACGTTCTTTCTCTAAACGTATTTTCACCTAGGTGAAGGTAAACCAAATTTCACCAAAGGAGAAATTGTTCAAGAATCAAGAAGCGATAAATCTTTTCAAGAAGCAGTTTTAGGGCATGAGTGAGAAATATAAAAGGAAACGAAAGAATCCATTATTAGGGTCAAAACTTTGGGGAGTTTAAGAGTTTATTGCAACCATAGTTGTTTGACCAGAGAAACCTTGAGCACAGTTGGTTGATAAATGCAGCAGGAAATTAAAGATTCAACCCTTGCATTTAAGTTTCAGTATGTGTGTTCTTGTAAAGCATATCCTCCCATTTTTTTCTTCTCTTGTATCATATCTGATTTATAAAAGTTCATACAAAAGGCTATTCACCATATTCATTGTTACTGTGTGATTTCTAGTTATGTTATAGAAGTGATTTCCTCTGAATGTATGACTATTTCCTATCATTTCTTTGTGTATTTGAATGATATGTAGAGGGCACTTCCATGTATTTGAATGTATGAAGATATTGATTGTTTGAATAATATGTTATTGATCTATTTACACTTGTTGGAGCTGATGAATTATTTATTTCTCAACACACTATTCATTTCACCTAGGCTACATGATTCATTCTTTGCAGTGCCTTATATGTTTATTTTGTTCTTTCCTCTAAGTCACTACTTAATCTCCCTTTTAAAATTGACTTTCTAAAACACTCATGGAAAAATGCCTCTGTTAGTTGAAATAATTTTCCAGTTGAGTTGAGCACTGTTTGAGGTCCTTGGTTTTAAGAAAGAGAGAGGGAAAACATTCCCCAAAACTACACAATTATTCTTCTGCAAATATGGCCTTAAGAATCATCCTGAGTATTGGCCCCTGGGGTGCCTCAACATTTTTCTATTAACATCCTAGAACATCTTGAGGGATAACATATGAAATGGCACCATTTCCAGGGATGTAAGTTGAAGAAATCTTCCTTGGGGATACAACATTGTAATATATGAGACTTGATGGTGAACAAGCCTTGGGAACGTGGATGTTAATATTTCACCTAGAGAATCCACAAAATGATACCATGGCCTCTTACATAATACATACTAGAAGCCATATTGATCCATATCAAGTTCTGACATATTCAAATCCATAAAATATCGTTACTTGGAGGAATATCAGAGAGCGTCATACCCCCTTTTTCTCAGGTAACTCTTATCCATAAATTCCTCCTTCTATTGTTCATCAAAGTGATAAATATGTAATTATGACTTATATACATGAAGATTCACTTTTTGTTCTAAAATATACACTAGAACCTTTGAAATATCTTCAAAATTATCTTTTAGAATTTAACCAAGAAGTTAATTCTTCTCATCAATTTTTAAAGTTCATGTTCCTCCTTTGTCCTTTGAAGCCCATAAAATAATTCTGCAAAACCTTATGGATGGATTAGGTGGAGGAAGACTTGGGGGAAATCAACCTCCTCCCAAACCACCTATAAATCGTTGGGTCACTTCCAGGTTTTCCCCATTGAATATGCCCCAAATTATCCATGACCTCCCTGAGAATTACCTGAAATATTTGCCAAAAAATGATGGAGATAAAACTCACTCTGTTGAAGAACATATGAGTGCCTTTTGAGACTCTGCAAATGACCAATTTGTAGATCAAAATGATGTCTTCATGCAGCTATTTGTCCAAAATTTGGGAGGAGATTTCAGAAAATGGTTCAGAGGGTTACTTGTTGCTTCAATTGATAGTTAGCCAACTCTAGAAGCTGCATTTATGAGACAATGGGGTGAAAAAATGGATAGCCTATACCACCTGAATGAATTTGGCTCACTCAATAAAAGAGAAAATGAAATTGTTGATGAATTTAACAAGAGATTTAATAAGCTCTATAACAAGATCCTTGTAGATATAAATCCATCACAAACAACAACCAAAGTGACATATGTTGGGGCATTTGATGTTGATTTTGATATGACTATGAGGGAAAGAAGATCCCCAACCTTGCTAATAATGAAAGAGGATGCAATAGATATAGAAGGGAATAGTATTTCAATAGGAAAGATGAAATAAAAACATGATCAAATATAAAAGAAAAAGGTTAGGGAGGACTGTGGCACTTCTGACCCAAGTAGATATCCTCAAGAAGCAAAGATAGATGAGATGTCTAGATTGATCAGGAATTTGACAAATAAAATTCCCAGATTTGAGATAGGGAACATAAGCACAAAAAGATCTCCTCAAGAGGCAGGCATAAGAAATACTAACCCTAATCAGTTCAAAACACCTCATAATCCACAACTCATGAGAAGGAAGAGGAGAAATGAAGAACAACCCATTCAACCCCCTATAAAAACCAACAATGAGAACAAATTTATTGAAGAAGTAGTCAATTAAGGCTATGATGAATACACATAATAAATCCACCTACTTCATGATGATAATGATGACATACATCTAACTCAATATGATTATGAAGAGTCATTGAATCCTAGGAAGCTAGTGCTTGATCCTCATCCCAACAAGGGGGTTTATCCTTAGTTCAATACATGTTTTTTGTTGATGCACTTCAGGCCGAGATGTATAAGAAGTATGATCTCAAGACAACGAAAAAAGAAGATGTCACAGACAATCAATCTCAGGATAATAAACCAGGTCCAAAATTTCCACAAGATAAAGCCAAAGAAGTCCTAGGCACCTCTAAGATAGATGAAGTTTCAGAGCCCATTAAAAGGGAAAAATCAACTAAATAAAATGAGGAATCAATTTCACCATTCAATACAGAACGTGAATTTTCCAAGATCAATATTCTTGTACCTTTGGTGGTGCTGGTTAAAAACCCCTCATACCATAAACAAATTGAGAAAATGATGTAGGGGAAGGAATCGACAAATCTTCCTCATACTTTGAATGTACAATATGAGTCCTCTACCATAGTTTGTGCCCCCCATATTGATGACAAAGAAGAATCAATGGCACCCTTCTATGTTACCTTTAATATTCATGAAAAAATGATATATAATTGTATGCTCGATTCTGGAGCATCTCACAATATCATGCCCAAAATAGTCATGGAAAATTTGGGTCTGGAAATTAATAGGCCTTATCATGACCTCTATTCTTTTGATGCCAAAAAAGTTAAGTGCTATGAGATGATTAAAGACATGGTTTTCACCTAGGCCAACTTCCTATTAAGAGCATTATTATGGATGTGGTAGTGGTTGATGTACCAACAAATTATGGTATGTTTTTGTCCAAAACATGGGCATGAAAATTGGGAGGAACTATGCAGATGGCCATGACTTATGCCACTGTATCAGTTTTTAGAGGAGAGCTTAGAAGGATGTACCGAGAAAAAAAGTTTGTGTATGTGGTCAGTTATCATAAAAACCTTGTGAATCATCCTATATATGCTACTAATGAATATCTAATATGTTGTATCCTATCTGTAAACGAAGAGTACAACGAAACCCCAATGCTTGTAGACCCTCTTGTAAGCCCTGTAGAAGAAATGGATGGTATATGGAAAATGTTTTTTGATGGTGGATACTCAAAATAAGGGGTCGGGGTTGGCGTAGTGCTCATCTCTCCCACCAAGAAATAAATTCATTTTTCCTACAAGCTTGAGCTTGAGGCCACAAATAACATATTTGAATATGAAGCCTTGATCTTAGGCCTGGAGGAAACAAGAAATATGCAAGGCTAGTATTATGTGGAGATTCAGAGCTAGTTGTGCAACAAGTAAGAGGTTCCTATCAAAAAATACACCCAAGAATGAGCGCTTACATAAATCGAGTATGGGATCTTATTGATATTTTTTATGTAGATTTCAATATTTATGCTCTTTTGAGGGAGTTTAATCAACCAATTGATTCCTTAGATGTAATTGCCAGTACCTTTAAAGTTCTAGCCACCCATTATATTAAATATGAAATCGAGATGAGATACAAACCTTCCATTCTTGATAATATCAAATACTGGCAAGTTTTTGAAGACAATCAATAGATCAAAAGGTTCATGGAAGTGATAGATGAGTTTGCAAGTACTCATGTCGATTCATATGATGAAGAGGAAACCAAACAAGATATTGGGAAGGAGGATGAAGAGATCCCTAAATTTAGCAATTACATAGCTGGACATAAAGTATTGTATCTTAAGAATAATTTCATTCCCAAAGGATTGGTACCTTTAGAACAATTGTTTGATGGAAATGATGTACCGTTTAAACTAGTTATCCTTCCCAAAGATGACAACATTTAGGAATACAATATTGGGACTGAAAAAGATCCTAAATATATTAAGTTGTCCAAAAATATCTCTGTTAATCATAGAGTAGAGTATTTGTAGTTGTTCAAAGACTACATGGATGTATTTGTATGGAGATATGAGTACCTAAAAACTTATGATACCAGTGTCATCCAACATCAAATACCTCTCAAACCTAGTACTAAGCCTTTCAAACAGAAGCTCATACAAGTTAATCCTCTTTGTTTTCCTACCATAGATAAAGAGGTGAGGAAGCTATTAGACATCCATATCATTATTCCCTTAAGGTACTATGAATGGGTTGATAATTTAGTTCCAGTGAGAAAGAAGAGTGGTGAAATAAGGTTATGTGTGGACTTCAAGAACCTGAATAAATTCTCTTTAAAGGATAACTACCCCCTTCCAAATATGGATCATATATTGTAGAAGTTAGTAGGGTAAAATAGGATATCTATGATGGTTTTTCAGGATACAACCAAGTGGCCATGCATCTAGATCGTAGAGAAAAGACAACCTTCACAACACCATGGGGGACTTTCATGTATGAAAAAATTCCTTTTGGTATGATAAATGCAGGAGCAACTTTTCAAAGAGCTATGGACATTTATTTTGTGGGTGAGAGAGACAAGTTCATTGTCATATACCTTGATGACATGATTGTTTTCTCCAAGACGAATGAAGGTCATATCAAGCATTTAAGGAAAACCTTTGTGAAGTGTAGGAAGTTTGGGCTGTCTTTGAATCCCAAAAATTCCCATTTCTCTATGGAAGAAGGAAATCTCCTTGGCCATATAGTATCCAAAGAAGGGGTGAAGATAGATCTAGAAAGGGTGGAGGAAATCAAACAAATTGCTCATCCTAGGAACAAGAAAGAGGTACAATCCTTTCTAGGTAAAATAGGCTTTCTAAGAAGGTTTGTACCCATTTTCACTGAAATGGTTAAGCATATTACCAACATGTTGAAAAAGGACCATGAAGTCAAGTGGACAACTGAAGCTAAAGAATCCTTTCAGCAGATCAAAATGGCCCTTGGAGAATCCCCAGTTCTTATAATCCCAAATTACGATAATTTTTTTATCATTTTATCTTTCTCATCAACCCATACTATAGTTGCTATGTTGTTGCAGAAAATTGAATAAAATATAGAACATACCATAGCATTTTTCATCAAGGCCCTAAGATATGTTGAGATGAAGTATAGTATCATGGAAAATCAGGCTTATGAATTAGTCAAAGCATTAAAGGATTTCGAATATTATGTAATGCACTATAAAATAATGGCTTATGTACCTACTAGCACTATAAAGGATATCCTCACACAACTTGACAATGAGGGAAAAAGGGGCAAATGGATTGGTAATATTCAGGAGTATGATGTGGAGATCAAGCCCACAAAACTGGTAAAAGGATAAGGACTAGCCAGGTTGTTGGTTGAATCTAATTACAAAGTGTTGGACTTGAATGTATTGTCAACAAACATTGTAGCAACAGAGTTGGAAGAAGATGAAACACAAGAACCATCCTCAGAGGTAAGAAACAAATTTTCTTAGTCTTATAGGTATAAATGCATCATATTTTACTTGCAAAATTTTAGTTTCTCACCAACATGGGATAAAGCCAGAGCTAGATCTATTAAGCTTAAAACTGTAAAGTATTGCATTTTGGGGGAAAATCTGTTTTGGAAGGACCCATGAGGGATCCTACTAAATTACCTCACCGAAGAGGAAATTGAGGGAATAATCATTGAGTTCCATAACGGTGTGTGTGTGGGTCATCATTCTTGGAGAGCCATTTTGTATAAGATTCTTAGAAATGGGTGTTATTGGCCCTCTTTATTTGTTGATGTAAATTGTTTGGTTCAAGCATGTGAGGAATGTCAAATGTTTACAAGAAAGTAGAAGTTGTTTCCCCTCCCACTAAAACCAATCAAAGCTGAGACACCTTTTTAGAAGTGGGGATTAGACTTCATTGGTGAGATTAATCCAAATTCAAGTGGACAACACAAATGGATCTTGACAGCCACAGATTATTTCACAAAATGGGTGGAGGTCATACCCACAAGGGAAACCACTGATGCAACCATCATAAATATCCTAGAGGAAAATATATTGGCCTGATTTGGATGCCCAAGAAAGATCATTGTTGATAATGATCATGTTTTTAGCTCTGCCAAATTGGTTAAATTATGTCAGGACTATAACATAGAGTTGGGACACTCTACTGCTTACTATCCACATGGAAATGGTTTGGTTGAATCTTCCAATAAAAACCTGATCAACATTATCAAGAAGATGTTCTCTCAAAACAAGAAGGCATGGGATTCCCACTTGAAATATATTTTTTGGGAAGACAAAGTTAGTATCAAGAGGACCATTGGAACTTCTCCTTTTCAACTGGCGTATGGGTTGGAAGCTATTTTCCCCATTCAACTCAACCTCCCTGTGATGAATTTATTGCAAGATGAGGAGATAGAATCAAATGACATGTAGAGAAGAATTAACCAACTAATTCAAGTTCAACAGGTAAGAGAACAAGTTCAGATAAAGTCCCAAGCTCATCAAGTAAGGATAAAAGAAATATTCGACAAAAGAAACAAGGAAAGAAATTTTGTGGTGGGAGATTTGGTCTTGAAATGGGATACTCGAAGGGGAGCTAAAGGGAAGCATGGAAAGTTTGGTAATATTTGTCTTGGAGTACTGTTCCAAGTGGTTGCATTTCAAGATAATAACACTTATGATTTAGCTCAACTAAATGGAGAATTGTTGGGGGGTCTTGTAAATGGGAGGTTCCTCAAGCACTTTTTGCAGTACCGATCACTGCAAATTTTTTCTTACCCTGTACATAAATAATCTTTTTTCATTTATGTCCATGAATTTTTAATTTTACTTAATTCACCATTCATTTAGGTATATTTATAATGCTTAAGTTGTTGAACATTTTTGTGTCCCATATCAGATCAATTTTTAGATCTGAAGAAGATGTATATTTCAGGGCAGACTCCATTACCCAACAAAAGAAGGCACTTGGTATATATTTCTTAGCAGACCACAAGGGTATATTGTCCCCGCTGGAGCCAATGTTAGTATTGTATTTGTTCCTATAAGCAAATGAAGGATAGATGTAGTTATAAGGATGATATCATATGAGTTAGCAGTAGAAAGTTGAATGTCAAGATCCTCTACAACAAGAAAATTCATGCCTTGGTGTGCATACATAAAATTTAATCCCTCGGGAGCTTGTTGCAGTGAAAAGGGACTTATCACAACCCAAGAAGGGATTATCACACCCAAAAAGGTGCTAAGTCTATATCCTAGGGGGATTATCACAATACCATGAAATAAGCACACATAATTGACATTTCTTCAGACCCCGAAAGACGAATGGCTCAGATATTATCGTGCACCCACTACCTATATTGACATTCAAGGTACAACTTTGGGGTCCCCTCTTCGGAGTCGCATTTGGATCCAAGCCTCAAGCACTTCGAAGAGTCTCCTTCGATGTATAGTCTAGATTTAAATAAGCGCACCCACAATTGATGATCCGGATCTTCTCCAAAAACACCAAAAATTCTAGCCAGGTGTCATGTCAACCAACCAATGAGGTGTTGTCAAGGACAACCTAGAGATGCCACGTGGACATGTGAAACCTACCACATGCAGGGGAAAAGAATCAAATCCTAGTGAAATGTATACCACATATCTGCTACATCAGTACCAATACGGGACAATAATAACGTACCACATGTCCACGGTGGCGCCAGCCTGAAAAGTTTCATGCCTTAGCCGATTTTCACATTCGAACATGGGGAAATAAATGGTCCTCATCAGATATCTTGTTCCTCTGATCAAAGGTCAATATTTGTCCTCACATCCATCTTCTCAGAGTCTCATTTAAGCATGATCCTCCAAACCTCTAAATAAGCCCCTGCAATGGATGGTCCAGATCCATTCATAATTTTTTTTAAGAGGGACCGATTAATGGTCCAGATATGTCATCAAGAATTTAATCATCCCAGCCAGATGTCATGTTATCCCGCAAACAACACAGTTCTATCAGATCCCATTGGCATCAATGTGGGCCAATGTGGGTCGCCACACATCCAGGATGAAATCAACCTGATATGATTAATGCCTTAACCAATTTTGGCATTTGGTCAATCCAAGATGGCTCTCATTGGCATGAGATTGATGGTTGAGATTATGTTAGGTCACCGGACCACCAAGCCATTGGCCCAAAGTGAATCACTCCTTCCTATATTCTCCCGGTATAGTGCCACATCAACAAGAAATCGACGACCTTTATTTGGGCCCCAAATCAACGGTCCAAATCTATCGTCGAGAATTTAATCAACCCAAAGAAATTTCATGTCATCCCTCCAATAGTGCATTTATGTCAGAACCCATCAGCATCGATGTGGACCAATATGGTTTTCCCCACATCTAGGATGATATCAGAACGATATGGTCAATTCCTTAGTTGATTTTGGAATTTGGTCAAGCCAAATCGATGACTCTCATTGGCCTAATATCGATAACTAAGATTATTTCGGGTCATTAGACCTCTTGGCCAATTTCTTTCATCAAGAAATAGATGACCTTTATTCAGGCTACAAATCAATAGTCCATATCTCCTCTTGAGTGTTAAAGCCTCCTGACCAGATGTCATGTCATCCTACAAACAAAGCCCCGTCAGAACCAACCAGAGGCTGCCAGGTGGAGTAGGTGAAACTCCTTGGATGCATGAGTAAAAGGGCCAAGTCTGGTTGACATGTGTCACTTCGTGTCTTCCACCTCATCACCAACATGGACTGGTGGGAAGGTGCCACATGCACAGGGTGGCGTCAACGTGATAAAGTTCATGCCTTAGTTGATTTTTGGTTCTTAGTTGATCCAGATCGATGGCCCTCATTCATTGTCAGACCTCCCTTTTAATTTATATATCAACGACTGAGATTTGAGCTCGGAGTCCCCTCATCAGAGTCTTGTTGGAAGTTAGAGCTTGATCACTCTGAATGGGCACCTCCGATGGATGGCCTAGATCTGTTGTCAAGTCTCTTGCAAGTTTAGGAGATCAATGGCCCATATATACCTTCGGACCTCCCAATGTAGGCTCTAGATCGACGAATGATATATAATTTCAAAGCTCTCTCATCGGGGTCCCATTTGAAGCCACACCCCTAACACTCCAAAGAAGATCCTAGGATGGACGGTCCAGATTTGGTTCAAACCTTTTTCTAGATGAGCTAATCAATGACCCATATTTTCTCTCAAGTGTTAAAGCCTTTTGGTGTGGGTTCACGTCGGTGTGCCAGAGGGGAACTATCAGATCCAACTAGAGAATGTCGCGTGGACAAGTGGAACCCACCATATACATGGGTAAAAATTCCAAATCTGGGTGACATGTGTCTTGCTCCGATGCCACATCAACACTAGCATGGACTAACAAAAAGTTTCCACATGTCCAATGTGACTTCAATAAGACAATTTTATGTGTTGGATTACTAAGAGGGGGGGTGAATCAGTAATAGAGAAATTTAATCCTTTTTAACCATATAATCCAAGTGTTATATCAATGAAGCATTATCATCCAATAACTACAGAGTAAATAAGAAATGAACAAATGAAAAAACATACACATACACAATACACCAGTGTTTTATGTGGAAACCCAAATCGGGAGAAAACCACATAATGTTTTTTCTTATATGTCTTGAAGAATTACATTCATTGGAAGCACCAACTTCCTTTTTTTTCCAGATGCAACTGGAAGGAGGCTCCAACCCCCTAGTTTTTCAAGCTACAATCTGAGGGAATCTCCAACTCCCCAATTCTCTGGCTACAACCAAAAGGAGGCTAAAACCCCCGATGTTATTCGGCTACAACCGAAAGGTGGCTACAACCACCTTTCCTTGCCCCATCCTGCCACCCTGAAGTAGAAGTAGAATGATGGAACCACTCTCAACCTGTCACTGTGAGATATACCACTGTAAACCTCTACCAATAAATATCAACCATGCATCAACCTGTACCTCAACCTGTAATCGACTTGTACCATAAACAAGTGCATCAACCATGCACCAACCTGTACCAAATAACCTGTAATCAACCTATACCATAAACAAGTGCATCCAACCATGTGCCAAGTATGTACCAATCATGTTTCAACCACTCATCAACTATGACTCATCAATATGTACCAACATCATCAACTATACACCTCATGTATGTGCCAACTCATCAACTACTTGTCTCAACCATGTACTCAACATGTACCTCAACCAAAAGCCCTCATCAATTTCATCATCCAAATATGATTTGTAGCTTTGTAATAAACCTGGTGTATATGATTACATTCCTTCAAATCTTCCTTAACTTCAACAACAAGAGACTAGCATTTTCATCAAACTTTTCTTTAGTCTCACATGCCTAGTTTTGGATTAGTCAAAAACCCTAACTTGAAGTAATCATAACTTTGTACCTATAATGTATAAAGATTTGAAACTGATAAAAAAATGTTCTTCAATGTGTTTTATGCAATTCCTCTAGGTTTCACTACTTGGAACCTCTCAGAAAAGGAGTTATAGCAAAAATGGCATACCTTGCTGAATTATGGCTTATTCTAGATATTGACCTTGTAGAGAGTTCCCCGCACATAATATTTGTTGAATTGAACTGAAAATGTGACACTGAATACTAAAGACTGTACCCTAACCAACACATTTGGTTTCACTGAATTTGGATCTGTTATGACGTTTTTACTCGAAACACCTGTTTTTGACTAGTTTCAGGACTAGCCACAAACCCTATTTTCCACGGAGTGTAACTCCAAAAATAGAATGACCCACAAGATAATTTTTTTACCAAAAATACTTGGATATGTTTTCTCAATGGAAGAGAAATTTCACGGTCTGAATCATTATAGAAAAAAATTTATAGCAAAAATGGTGAGATGACCTATAAATAACATACCTTAGAAAACACCATCAAAAGAATTTATCCTTCCTTGTATTTCGGCCTTCTTTTCTTCACCTTCCTTTAGAATTTCGGCTTAGATATACTTGGTTACCTCAAACACCTATAGATATTAAATATTCTCAAGTGTTATTAAAATGAGAGAACCTTGCCTCTTATTTATACTCTCCAAGTAGCTTCCTTAAAAACATCTTCTAGGTCACTTGGCCCCACTTTCCTTATTTTAGGGTTAACCCACCTCTAATTTCTCCATTAAATTTATTATTGAAATAATTTATTTTGTATTCAC
>ML781190.1:291505-303960 GCA_009831015.1 Picea engelmannii | reverse complement strand
AATGACATGTACTATCCATATATAATAGTATTATCTGAAAATATATCATAACTCATACTGTTATCCATCAAAAAAACTTGGGCCCATTACCCAAACCTGGGGTCTCCAACTTCTCATGGCCATAACTCTCTAACCGTGAGGAGTTATGTGACGTTCCACATACCACCGGAAATGGAATGACAAGAACTATCCATCTAGGATAGTTTACCTAAAAAATTCATTGTCCTTCATCTCATTATTCCACAATTAAGCATGGGTTCTCTTACTCCGCAAAGCGTCTTCCCGTGGGGGCTTTCACCATAAGGGGACCACTTTGGAGTTCATCCATATTTACTTGTTATCAACCATGACAATACAATAATGAGTCATCTTTACATCAAACAACCTTGGAGCCATTACCCAAACCTTTGTGCTGCGGGGATTTATTCAAGGATTGGCATAAATGACAACCAACCTTAATCAACATTATGCCTTATCCTTTTCTTTCATTTAAAATAAGTCAGATCAATGACCCTCATTGTTTTTTTTTTATCTCCGATCGATGACCCAGATTGGATTTCAACTTTCCCTTTTTGAGGTACCATTTAAAAGTCGATCCTCCAACGCTTCGACGAGTGAGACACTGATCATAGGTCCAGATTCTATAAAGGCAATCTGATGGCTTCTATATTTTACACCTTGGCAAGATTGCTCCAATGGGTGTGCCTCTTATTAATGACATAGATTACCTGCTGAGATAGATCCAACGGTAATTGAGTTTCACGATTTCTGCAGATTTGATTTTGAGCACCCATCCAACAAAATAAATGATTGCATGGATTTTTTAGGAGTAGTGCATGATTGATATTTTGGCTGGAAGGTTTCCATCTACTCCACGATATTTCTCTATAATGGATTTTTACCCAGGTGAAGGTAAACCAAATTTTACCAAAGGAGAAACCATTCAAAAATCAAGAAGCGACAAATCTTTTCAAGAAGCTAGAAATGGGTTCAAGAAGTATTTTTAGGGCATGAGAGAGAAAGATAAAAGGAAAATAAGGCACCCATTGTTAGGGTAGACACTTTGGGGAGTTTAATAGTTTCTTGCAACCAGAGATGTTTGACCAGAGAAACCTTGAGCATAGTCGATTGATAAATGCAACAGACAATCAAAGGTTCATCCCCGGCATTTAAGTTTAAGTCTATAATTCTTCTTTACAATATTTGTGTTCTTTTAAATCATCTCCTCCTAATTTTTTAATTCTATTGTATCATATCTAATTTATAAAATCTTAGACAACAGGCTATTCACCATATTCAGTGTTACTTGTGATGTCTAGTTATGATATAGAAGTGATTTTCTCTTAATGTATGACCATTTCCTATCATTTTTTTGTGCATTTGAATGATATGCATAGGGTACCTCCATGTATTTGAATGTATGAAGATATTAACTATTTGAAGCATATGTTATTGAACTGTTTACACTTGTTGGAGCTACTAAATTATGCATTGCTTAGAACGCTATTCATTTCATATGGTTACAAGATTCATTCTTTGCAGTTCCCTGTATGTTTATTTTTTTCTTTCCTCTGCTTCACCATTTCATCTCTCTTTTAAAATTGACCCTCTGAAACACTCATGGAAAAATTCCTCTAATAGTTGATAGCATTTGTCAACTAAGCTGAGCATTGTTTGAGGTCCTTGGTTTTAAAAAAGAGAGAGATAAAAACTTCCCAAAAATTGCACAATTATTCTTCTGCAAATATGGCCTTAAGACTCAACCCGAGTCTTGGCCCCTGGGGTGCCTCAACATGATTCCATTAACAACCTAGAACATCTCGAGGAATAACACCATGATTTAAGGTTAGAAAATGATGAAATATAGTTTGAAGTTTTACATTTTTTTCCATAGTCAAAATCAAAATTGTTGCTAATCCATTAACCACCATATCACTTTCACACAAACACAAACAAAATAAAATTAAAATGCATTTAACCTTTATAGAAACAATAGTCTTCATAATTTTCTTTGCATATTATGGATCTGTAAAAACTGCTGAGAACAATGGGTTCATCTTCCACTTCTCCTATAGGCATCACAAAAGCCATTTGTTTTGGCATTCGTATTTTATTTCAAGTGGCATGGGCCTTCGAAGATATAATAAAAACCGATCATAAATTGAGCCATTTAACTCGTCGAGTTGCACATACATACACAGATTAAAATAATTATGGTGTAAAGACAAGGTACAATCCCGTAAGTGCTACATGGATACATGAATACATGAAGTTATAATCCATTTACCTCGTTGAAATATCGGGGAAGGAGGAGGTTGTTGGTCATATCTATGTAAATACATATATTCGTCGCACATACACCCACAGATTAAAATAATTATGTTTATTTAAAGATAAAGGAGAAGGTACAATTAGCAGGGATACTTGGATACTTGGTGTTTTAAAATATTTTAAAATTAATTTTTTTATCTGACAAATATTTTGTAACCCAAAGGAAACTTGTCAAATCATAGTACTCCAATTATAAATTAGAAATATCAAATTTTGAAATTTTGAAAACTACTTTTTTATTTTTTTTAAATTTAATTTAGTAAATAATATATAAATAACATTATGAAAAACTTTACAAATTAAAAAAAAAATGATCTACAGTCAATCAAGTTTGACTTGTGATGGATCATTATATATCCTTCTATAGGCAAGTATAATAATGATATTGTGCTTATTTTAAAATGGCATTTGTTTTTTTATTTTATTTTAATATTTTTATTTTTCTTTTATATAAAAAAAACTAGTTAAATATATTTTAATTTACTAAATAACAAGTTAAAATATAGAGAAAGAAGCAAGTTCAAAATCTGATTTCCATAAATGTATTTTTATTTAAAAAAAAATAACTTAAAAAAATCTATTTTTATTTTATTTTAGTTTTTCAAGGAAATCCTCGTGAAAAACTCTTTGAGTACTTTCCCATGATTCATGGATGGTAAACGAGATAAGCTATCAACCCAGATTATGGGGCCTAACCCCAAGGGGATCAAGAAAGTTGAACTCATGACCTCCCCAACTGATCACTGGGCAAGAGATGTCATGTCTGACTCAAGGTCACTTGAGCTAACCCTTGGGGCTAAATGTGTTTTTATATTAAAATAAAAATATATTAATTTGTTTAAATATAAAAAACAAATTATTCTCATTTAAAAATTTAATTAAAATTGTTTTAAGAAAAATCATATAAGATAAGATCATATTTGAATATTCCAAGAATTGAAACATGGGAGAACTAGAAGAATTGAATTATTTGTGTGATTCACTTAGTTTCTCAAACATTCTAGGAACTCCAAATCAAGGTTATGATTTGGAATTGTTTGAGTCTATTGGGTCAATTCATGGAAATTATAAATTATCCTTGTCACACATTATCTCTTTCATCAAGGTTGTGAATTAATCCCATATTATCCATGAGGATGTTTTGATGCATACATTTATGTGAGTGAATTTGGATGAATAGTGATGCAGGAGCATCTTTGGTTCCATGCAATCCACATCACCCCAAAACATTTCAGTTACGTACAAGTCAATTTAGGACGAATAATATGGTTGCAACTCTACTATGCAGCCCATGTTGCTACTCGTTACGAATGACAGTGGTGTAACATCTATGTTGTAACTCCACGTTACAAGAATTATGTTGGAACTTTTATGTTGTTACTCAATGTTCAAACTCCAAGTTCAATCCACACGTCTCATGAATATTAAGCACCAAGTGGAAATCACTTGTGATAGAGGAGGGAGCGAATTTAGAATTGGGAAATGACTAGGCAATGAACTGTTATAACTGTTCATCTCCTCAACGGATGGAAACATATCGACAATAGAGGCATTGTGGATAAAAAGGGAAGAGGAAAGACATTGCGAGATTGGTCATTTAGTCAAGAGTTGAATCAAGTATCTATTTGAACACATTGCAATGAAAGGAGTTCTATAATAAATATTAATGGAAAGTATTCATTTCATGTTAGTGTTCTTTTGATTGTAATCAAATTCTTCTATTTTAGTCTTTAAATAAAATTAAATGGAATTTATGTTAAATGTCCAAGACATTTCAGTTGTTTATTCTGAAGGCAGAACACAATCTTGTAGGTGTTAAACTTATTGTAGGGATTTGCTACTGCATCAAGTGGTATTGGAGCAAGTTTTCTCTTGAGTTATTGGTTTCATAAATTGCTTATGTGCATAAGGTAACAAAACACCTTGATTGGTGGTCGTTCAACCGAGTGTTGAGAGACAAGTTGAGTTATAGAGCCTGGATTTAAGGTCTATGAATGACAGTCAGAATAAATACTACTTGAAGACTTGTGAGAATGGCACCAAGGAGAAGAGGAACAACACGAGGAGGTGCAAGAAATTAAGAATGTGAATAATTAAGAAGAACAATAGAAGAGTTAGAGAATAGAAGAAATGGAGATGTCGAGTTAGATCAAAAATTTGGGGAAGACACTGAAGTTGAATAAAATGTTGAGGAAGGAGACCCAACAGTGCATTTGATATCCCTCTTGAGTAACAAAGGTAGCACAAGGGTTGAAATTTTGTGTTATGATGGTTGTCTAAGGGTTGAAACTCTTATAGATTGGATAGGAGAGCTCGAAATATACTTTGATTATGAGAATGTTTTAGATCCCAATCATGTTTGTTTTGTCATTACGAAGTTGAAAGGACATGTTTCACTTTGGTGGGATATGTTGCATAAAGACAGAGTAGATAATAGATTAGAGAAGATTAAAGCTTGGAATAAGATGGTTAGAAAAATCAAAGAGAAAATTTTCCCTATTGACTACCATTATACTTGTGTAGACAAGTATAGAATCTCAAGTAGAAAGAGACATCTATGCATGAGTATATAGGAGAATTCTTCAAGTTGTCACTTAGGTCAGAGATAAAATAACTGGAATATCAAAGAGTGGCGTGGTATGTGAATGGATTGAACTATTTGATTCAGGATTAGATGAGTACACATTATTTCCATGTTGTCTATGAAGCCTATCAAGTTTCCTTAAAGGTGGAAGAAAATGTTGACAGGAAAACACAACAAAAGTTAATATGAAAAGGTCTAAGATGTAGAGGCAGAGTCAGAACAAACACTGCTAGAGAAAATGAAAAAGAAGATGAATCCGCCAGTAATCCAAGTACCAGAGGAAATGGAGCTGGTATAGGCATAGGATTCATAAGAGGAAAAATAAAGTATGTGATTACTTGTTACAGGTGTGGAGTTGAAGGGCATAAGGCATTGGAATGTCTAGAGAAGTAGAATTCGTGCAAAAGAGGTGAAACCAAAACTCAGGTCACAATGGTAGATGAGGCATCAGTGGTTGGTGAAAATTTTATTATGATTCAGCAGGAGCAAGGAGATAACTTAATGTTCCAAAGAGTGTTGCTTAAGCCTAAATAGAAGGTAGCAGAAGAACCTGAGCAGTGGAAGAGAGATTTTAAAGAAAAGTGTAAGATTTGGGGAAAATGTTGCAACCTAATAATTGATGGAGGAAGCTCAAAAAAATTAGTTTCCATGAAGTTCAAGAGAAAACTAAATCTAAAGTGTGTTTCTCATTCTAATTCGTACAAAGTTTCATGGTTACAAAAGGGACAACAAGTGATTGTTATCGAGCAATGTTTATTGAGTTTCTAGATTGGAAGTTTCAGCGAACAAGTTTTATGTGATGTGGTAGAGATGGATTCATGCCATGCATTGCTTTGGAGGTCGTGGATGTTTGAAATTTTTTTATTCCACACTGGCAGAGATAATTCATTCAAAATTTTCAAGGATGGATAACATTACAATTTGATACCAATGTTGGAAAATGGTATGGACGACAACAACATCAAGGTTATGGAAAAAAGTAACAGCAATAACATGCACACTAGTAATAATCAAGTCATGTTATGTTCTACTAGATAGTTTCTAAGAGAGCATAAACATAGTGGTTGTTGTTCGGACATAATGACAAAAAGGGTTCATTCTACTAAGAAAAGGAATTCTATACCAACAAAGATTCAACATTTGTTGAAAGAATTTAAGGAAATTGTAGCAGATGATTTACTAGTAGGGTTACCTCCCTTGAGAAGTATATATCACCAAATCGACTTGATACTAGGGTCAAGTCTACCAAATAAACAAACTTATTCAATGACTCCAACAAAGAGTGAAGAGGTGAATAGGAAAGTACATGAGTTACTTGAAAGAGGATTAATTCATGAAAGTTTGAGTCCTTGCACGATACTGACAATTTTGACACCGAAAAATATCGGTGAGTGGCAAATGTGTACATATTTGTAGGCTATTAATAATATTACCATCAAGTACAATTTTCCTTTACCGAGGATGAATGATATTTTGGACTATTTGAGTGGCGCTGAGTAATTCATGAAGATTGATTTGAAGAGTGGTTATCATCAAATTTGGTTAAGGGAAGGTGATTAATGGAAGACAATGTTTAATAAAAAATATGGGTTGTTTGAATGGTTAGTTATGCCATTTGGGTTAACTAATGCACCTAGTACATTCATGAGGTTGATGAATGAAATTTTGAAACCATTTTTGGGAAAAATTGTTATCGTATACTTAGATGACATACTGATTTTCAATAGGATCAAAGATGAACATTTGGAGCATGTGAAGAAATTTATACAATGATTGAAAGAGGAGACATTGTTGATAAACCCGAAGAAGTGTAAGTTTTTGAAAAAGGAACCAATATACTTGGGTTTTGTGGTTTCCAAAGAAGGTTTGAAGATGGTTTTCGAGAACGTAAAGGCTATTTTTTATTGGACGACACCTAAATGTACTTTTGATGTGAGGAGTTTCCATGGACTGGGGAGTTTCTATAGGAATTTCATTAGAAATTACAGTCATATTTGTGTGCCTCTTACTGAATAGAAAGGCACATTTCACTGGATAGTAGCAACAACGAAGTCATTTGAAGACTTGGTAACATAACAACTAGTGTTGGCACTTCTAGATTTCAATAAGGTATTTCAAGTAGGCTGTGATGCAAGTGGGACAATAATTGGAGCATTTTTTAGCCAAGAAGGTAGATTGATAGCATTTTCCAGTGAGAAGTTGAATGAAGCAAGGAAGAAATACTATGTTTATGATCGTGAGTTTTATGTTATCATCTAGGCCTTGAAGAAGTGGTGACATTACTTGCTTCCAAAGGAGTTTGTCTTGTTTACTAATCATAAAGTCTTGCAGTACATTAACAACATGGGTAGAAGTTTTGAAAAGTTATTCGTTTGTTTTGAAACATAGGTCAGGGAAATCAAACAAGGTTGTTTATGCATTGAGTTGGAGGACAATATTGCTAAACACCATGTGAGTTGAAGTTGTAAGTTTGGAATGTGTGAACGGGTTGTATGAAGAGGATGCAAATTTTACAGAGGATTGGAAAGTGTGCAAAGAAACATGGAGTATGGAATGAACACCATTCTTGGATTACCATATTCAAGAAGGATTCTTGTTTAAGAATCGACAACTGTGCATTCCACAAAGTTCTTACGGTTGAATCTCATTAGAGAGTTACACAATGATGGTTTAGGAGGACATTGTGGCATGGACAAGACCACATCATTGGCGAAAAAATAGTAATTTTGTTCCAAAATCAACAAATACGTCAAAATATTTATTGAGTGTTGTAGAGTTTGTCAACTAGCCAAAGGTAGAAGTCAAAATACATGGCTTTACACTCCACTGCCAGTACCTAAAATACTATGGATAAAAGCATGTATTTTATTTTGGGACTACCTATGATGTAGAGGAAGCATGATTATGTGATGGTGGTCGTAGATAGGTTTTCAAAAATGGCACATTTTGTAGCATGTAAGAAGACGAGTGATGCTATTGAAGTGGTTGCCTTTATTTTCAGAGAAGTGGTAAGGTTACATGGTCTACCAAGGAGTATTACTTCATACAAAGACACAATATTTCTTGGTCATTTTTGGAGGAAACTTTGGAAAAATTTGGGTTCTTGGTTGTTATACAATTCATCCTATCATCCACAAACAGATGGGTAAATAGAGGTGGTGAACCGAAGTTTAGGAAACTTACTGATAAGTTTGAGTAGCGAAAGTCCTAGTTAGTGGGGTTTAGTTTTGGCATAAGATGAATTCACTTACAACGATTCAGTGAACGGATCTATAGAAAAAAAAACTCATTTCAAATTGTTTATGGAATGTCACATAAAGGGGTGGTAGATTTAGTTGATTTACCAGATATAGGAGATAAAAGGAGTGTTGATGCAAGTTACTTTGTAGACAATATGTAGAAATTGCATGAGCAAGTAAAGCATAAGCTACAAGCAAGAAATAAAAAATACAAAAATGGGATATATTTGCAGCAAATGAATACAATCTTTGAAGAAGGTGATTTAGTCATGGATCACTTGAGAAAATAATGATTTCCCATAGGTATGTATAACAAACTTAAGTACAAGAAAATAGGATTGTGAAAAATCTTAAGGAGAATTTCTGACAATGCTTATTAGTTGGAGCTCCTAGATAAGTTTGATATATCCCCAACATTCAATGTTGTTTATTTGTATGAGTTTCATGAAGGAGAAAAAGGTGATGATGAAGGTACTATGGATGGATGGGAACAATTGTTACCAGTCAAGTAAACTGAAGAAGTGGAATAAATTTTGGCCACAAGGATTGGTAGAAAAACTCATAATAAGGAATATCTGGAATATTTAGTGAGATGGAAAAACAAATGGTTTGAGGATAAATCATGGATTTCTCAAGAAGAGCTTGTATTCCTACAAAGTTCTTCATCCTCTGGAGTAGTCACCACATGAGCTAGGAGCTCATGTTTTTCTTACCAAGGGTGTATGATGCAGGAGCATATTTGGTTACAGACAATCCACATCACTAAAAAACATTTCAATTATGTACAAGTCAATTTAGGACGAATAAAGATGGATGCAACTCTACTCTGCAACTCATGTTGTTATTCCTTGTTATGAATGATAGTTCTTTAACTTCTATGTTGCAACTCCATGCTACTGGAATTATAACGGTAATTTTATGTTGTTACTTAGTGTTCTGACTTCAAGTTCAGTCCACGCATCTCATGAAGATTAAGCGCCAAGTGGAAATCTCTTGTGAAAGAGGAGGGAGTGAATTACGAATTGGGAAACAATTGGGAAATGAACTACCATAAATGTTCATCTCCTAAATGGATGGAAACAAATCGACAAGAGAGGCATTGGGGATAAAAATGGAAGAGGAAAGGTGTTGAGGGGTTGGTCGTTCAGTCAAGAATTTAATCAAGCTTCACTCAACTTCAGTTCAAGTAGTTCATATCATCACAAAGAATGCAGGTTAAAAAACAATTGTGTACTACATAGAGGAACGACAAAGTTGAATCAACTATGGTCAGGCAAAGAAGGATTGTATCTATTTGACCACATTGCAATCAGAGGAGTTCTGCAATAAACATTAAATGGAAGTATTCATTGTATGTTAGTGTTCTTTTGATTGTAATCAAATTATTTTATTTCAGTATTTAAAAAAAAAAAGTAAATGGATTTTTTGTTAAATGTCCAAGACATGAGTTATGTTGTGTATTTTGAAGGTAGAGCACAGTCATGTAGGTGTTAGACTTGTTGCAAGGCTTTGCTACTGCATTAAAAAGGAAAATGATTGGTTTAGTATGATGATCTTGTAGGACCAATCACTTCATTGGCATATTTTTTGAGGTCATTCCTCAAATATTGGGACCCTATTCTTGAAAATGAAGATATTGAGGTGTTTGTCAAATGTACCATAGAAACCCCCCCCAAACGAAAAATAAGTACATATTTCATCTCCCAAAGAAGAGAAATCACTTGATGAACATGTTGAGGAAGAACCACTTCATAAATATCTCAACCACATTGAAAACCAAGCACATAAAGAATACATGGGTAAAGAGGAACAAAAAACACTCCATGAATCCCTCAAGGAAGAAGAATTAGAGGAATCTGAAGATGAAGTTGGAAAACATGCTTTGATAATAATATCAACCAAGTCTTTATTTCCCCTCCACATGAATACAATGATTTAGTAACTCGCACCCCTTTCCAACATTTTGGACCTTTTGATGCATCCTTTGATAATTTGGAAAGAGAAGAAGGATCGTTGGTTAATCCCCTATTTTATAAAGAACAAGAACAACCATGTAGCTCCATTAATGAAAAACACTTCGGTGAGAACCTAAAGAATGTATGTTTCCAAATTCTTATTCCCCATCCACATGAAGATGATGGATTGGTGATTTCTACCCCTTTTCAAAATTTTGAACCTTGTGAGCCATCCTTTGATAATTTTGAAAGGGTAGAGTTTGAAGAAAAATACATAAGTTTTCCCTCATGCCATGAAGAACATGATGACCTTGGTGTTAGAAGCATTTATGACATTTTCCACATTGAAGGACTTAAGTGGGATATAAATTTATTTTACTTTGAAGGGGATCCAATTTATGATACTGACAAGTAGGGTCTAATTGAGATCATTGAGCTTATACCTAACATGGAATACTGTGTTGAAGAAAATGATAATCTAAATATTGAAGGAAATGAAGTGGATTGGTTGTTGAATGATTTAATTGGTCCTTAGTATTTCTTGGGAATACATGGGTATCCAAATGATTACAAATATTAGAGAGAAGAACTACTAAGGTTCAATGGACTTAAGGATTCACCTACCTTACATATTAAATCATTCATTGATGTTATTTCAAATATCAATCTTGTTCATGAGGATGTAAAGATGAAGATGTTTTTATTTTCCTTGGATTTTATTGAGGATGCAATTTTTTATTGGTATGGGAAACTTGGTAAAAGAAAGATCTCATCACTTTTAGATTTCTTAAATATGTTTATTGAGAATTGGTCACCACTTTATGGAAGTATTAAGTTTGAAGGGGTTGTCATAGATTTGGGACATGGTCAAGAAAACTTGGCTTTGAGTCAAGAGTGTTCTCATTCTCTTTCCTTTTCTTTAATTGACGGTGGAATAAAGAATCAACAATCTTCATGTAGATTCCAGTTGGAGTTGCCTTCAAAATACCTTCTCCTTGGTGATTCAATAAGTGATATCAATGGGTTGACATATTCATATAATGAAAACAATGATTACATCATCCTCATTGACCTTTGTATGGATGAATTTTTTGGAAGTGATAACCAACCTTGGAAAGATGTTGGTCTTGTGCTTCACGATTATGATCTTACATTGGTTCTAAGCCTAGGAGTGATAGATTTTCCACCTTGTACCCATGCGATATTTAATGTATCCATATTTTGGTTCATAACCAAGCATAAAGGAAAGTCTCATAAAGATGAGTTCATCAAGTGGTTGCATTGGATCTATGACTTCACCTAACAACCTTGGTCGCTAGTTAGCTATTAGTGTTGGTTGTGGAGCCTGATTATCTTCCTGATTCAGAGGTCCTTGCTTTCAGCCGTGTTGATACCCCATGAAGTATTTACACCCTAGAAGTATGTACACTCTTCCATGCGAGGGAGTGCAGAGGGGGGGTACCCCCTCTGCAGGGTCCCGGGGGGATATCCCCTCGACTGGGGGGTCTGGGGGAAGCGTCCCCCGAAGCAAAAATTGCCTTGTAAAATTATATTGTAATTTCATTGTAAATCTGGACCGTTCATTATAAGGTCACAGATCTAATGGTAGAGATTGTGTTAGGGTTTTTTGCCCTAGAAGGCAACCCTCTTTTATGAGGGAAATGTATCGCGGCTATGGTTGATGGTGAATATTTTATTCTGAGAGAGGAGACTGCGAGAGAAAGAAGAGGAAGTTACAACGAGTTTTGCTATAGGTTGTATCCCTTCATTTGTTGGATAATAATAAAGGAAGGACCTGACAATTTCTCTGGTGGACGTAGCCCACACTGGGTGAACCACATAAATCTGTGTCTCTCTTGTATTGTGTGTCTTTTGTGTTTTGTTTCTGCATTTGTTTTATTTTATTGCTCCGCGGTCCTGTTTTTCTAACAACTGGTACCAGAGCATAAGGTAACTCGCAGGAAAAGAGGGTTCCTAGTTCGAGTGGGAGCAATGTCGGAAGATGGAAAGTTTAGGGTCGATAAATTTAACGACCAAAACTACCAGTTATGGAAGATGCAGATGTAAGACTATTTATATCAGAAGGATCTATTCCTACCATTGAGCGGAGTAGAAAAGAAGCCGACGACCATGAAGGACGAAGAATGGGAGATTCTTGACAGAAAGGCTCTAGGAATGATACGGCTGAGCCTGGCAGCGTCGGTGGCTTTCAATATTTTGAAATAAAAGACAACGAAGGGTTTGATGGACGCGTTGGCCAAATTGTATGAAAAACCCTCGGCATCGAATAAGGTATTTCTAATGAAGAGATTATTTAATATGAAGATGTCAGAAGGTGGGTCTGTT
>ML781190.1:266584-278311 GCA_009831015.1 Picea engelmannii | reverse complement strand
GCCTCTGAAAAACAACATCAGTGGGCTCAATGGCTACCCCTAGCCGAATGGTGGTACAACACTTCCTACCATACAGCTACTCACATGACTCCTTTTGAAGCAGTATATGGACAGAAGCCACCTTCAGTTCTCTCATACTTACCAGGTACCTCGAAGGTCCAGGCGGTTGACCAAACACTTACAGTTCGAGAGGATATTCTTCTTACCCTTAAAGAGAATTTGGTCATGGCACAGAATCACATGAAGCAACAAGCAGATCAAGGTCGCTCTGAACGTCAATTTGCAGAAGGGGATCAGGTGTTTCTGTGACTGCAACCATACAAGAAAACTTCCCTCAAGGCCGAGCATTTTCAGAAGCTAGCACCCAAATTTTATGGTCCTTATACAGTTCTGAAGTATGTGGGACAAGTCGCATATCAGTTATCTCTTCCCAGTCAGTTGAAGCTACATCTAGTTTTTCATGTTTCATGCTTAAAGAAGGTGATTGGAACTAGGTGCCAAATTCAAACCAACCTTCCCGAGTTAGCTGAAGAAGGATCCATTTGGCTACATCCAAAAGCAGTTTTGGACCAGCGTGAGCATCGCCTGCATCAGAGAACCATCAAGGAAGTGCTAGTCCAGTGGAAAGATACGATTCCAACAGACGCCACTTGGGAACCAACTACCATTCTGCAGCAGTTTCCACATCTCAAGCCTTGAGAACAAGGTTGTTTTTAAGGGGGTGGACATGTTAGGTCCTAACCCGCACATAGGTAGATCAATATATTCGGATTTAATAAAGGTCAATATTAATAAGTCCTTTCAATAAAATAGAATAAGGCGGATGTAAGAAGACTTAATAGAAGCCTCCGCTTCTAGAAGGATCTTCCTCTAGATGCTTCTCTTGATAGACATATTTAGTATAAATAAGGGTCGAGGGTATGAAAACCCTAGCTTGGAGATTATTTTAACAGAGTGATGCTCGATTGGAGGTTGCCCCCTCGAAGAGGCCTGTGAACATTGCTTTCTGAATCAAAGTGTTATTTCTATTGTTGTTCTTATATCACTTCTGTGTTATTGTGGAGATTATGATGTATATTACTATTATTCTGCCATTTCTAGCATTTTATTTATGTTCTACATATTTATTATATTCGGTATCTTGCATCACACTTGTCCTTCCTCAAGCCTATGACTGAAAGAGTTGGTCACCCTTTCTAGACTTCCAAGTCGCAACTGGGTCACTCTGTATACGTGCTTAGGTTGCAACCGAGCCTAGAAGCTCCCTTTTTTGGACTTGGTTGCGATGGATGAGGCATTACTCTGATTTCTCAGGGTTTAGTCTTGAGAAGGCTTCCATTATAAGCCTAAGGATATTATCATATTAACCATATGGCCTTATCTCTAAAACCCTATAAGAACCAATCCATTTCCAAAAGGGAGAAAGAACTAGCAAGGTTACTCTGGCGTTTTGGTGTCAAAGCTTGGGCAAGGAGCTTGGAAGAAAGACATCTCTTCAGTTTACACATGTAAGTTGTAATAGTGCTTACTTGATTAATAGAAGATCTGCTAGATGTTTCCCTCTAATTTATTGTTCATGTAAGTTTGTGTGTTCATTGATAGAGAATTGATATATTTGTATGTTATGACATATTATCAAGTTTAGAAGCACCATTTGTTCATATCTTTGTTCTCGTCTTAGGTATAGGAAGAACCCAAGGGAGCTCAGTTCTTGCAGGATGTAAAATCCCTACAACAGATTGACGACCATACTGGGGAGATTTCCTTTTATGTGCTTTTCTTCCTTCTTTACATGCTTTATTTCTGATATCTTTACCAATTGAAATGTCATGATCTAATTGTCAGACTTCATTGTGCCCTTTCCTGAGTTCAGTTTAAGAAACCTCTATCTTGGACCTGATAGATCTCATCCTAAATCTAAATTTTTATTTTTTCTTTGCATTGGTCATGACTTCCCTGTGTGCACAGAGTGACTGAAGCCTTCCTGGTCGTGTTTTGCCTCCTTTAGAGCAACGACCATCCCTGCTCCCAAGTCTACCAGGAGCGACCATACTCTCTGGTCGCATTGTTCCTCTTTTCGGGTCGTGACCTGGTTGCATTGTCTCCCTCTACATGGAGCGATCGACCCCTTAAACCTTCTTTTTTGAAGAGTTATCCTTAAAAAAACTTAGCCAAATACTTTCCCATTGGTCTCCTTCAACTCTCCATACATGTCTTAGGCTTGTCTCCTTGATTTTGCTTCAATTTTTTTTTAAAATTTATGAACCTTATATTATTTTTGTGGCCATCTCATGTGATTGATAGGTATAAACAGGATCATCTAGTTTAATCCTTTCAGTCCAGTAGAAGGTTATCCATAGTTGTCTGAGAAGATTTTTTTTGTAAAGTCTATCATTTCATTATACAAGTCTCTATTTCATTAGTTTGAATGTGTTTTGTTTCCCAGATCATTTGAGAACCTTTAAAACTATTGTTTAGACTTAAAATATTTTTGTGTGATTTAAGTTTTCATGCTTGGTTTTTTCTTCCATCTTTTGCATTCATTTCAAAACATTGTCAATTTAAAGCAAAGGTTGAAGAAGAATTTTTTGTTTCAATTTTCATGTAGTTTGAAAAAATAAAAGAAACAAAAAAAAATTCATTTAGAGTGTTTTAAAATATCATTGAAACAATTTGTGCTTAGTTGGGAATTTCGTAAATCATTTTGTGATTTTGGTTGAAAAAATTGTTCTTTTACATCTCATTTTCAAGAATACATATGAATCGGTATGCATTAGGGTGTTTTCTTACATAAAAATCAAAAGAAAGATACTCTTCTCCCTCTCGTAAATATGATTCATTGAAAGGAAAATTGTTCAAATTTAATCCCTTTGCATCCATTTGGATTCAAGTCCTTTCACATCATAAGTTTCAATTCCACTTAACCCTTTGACTAAAGCACAACTTTAAAACGAACATGCATTAATAAAATTAAATAGAATTTTTATTTTCTAAAGACCACCAACAATAGTCTAGGTATAGGGTCTTTGGACTACGATAAGTGAGTAAACTATCCAATACCACAAACACAAACCATAGAATACTAAAGAGTGCTTAAACCCAAATTTTTTATAGGCATAACCGAGAACCCCCTCTCACACAGGGGCTACACACAAGGTCGTGTGCGGCTGGGAAACATAGATTACCCCTCTGAGGCTTAACCAAACGTAGTGGAACGATAGTATATTGGGGATTCTTATTGAGAATCGGTTGTTTCCATTTGGTTTTGGAACTTCATGAATCCTGAATCCATTTGGGGTCCTCTGAAGCTTTTTCTAATCCTCTTGTTCTCAATCCTCTTGAGGAATTTTGGACTTGATATCCTGCTAATACCATCGGACCCAATTGTCGATTGTACCCGCTCGGAGGTTGACTACGAGTTGGTGACCTTAGTTTCCATAATATTTAGGGCTCTTACAAACGGTGATGGTGAAGGGGATCCTTCAATGTACCTGGATTAGACATTGGTCAAACTCACTTGGGCTCCTTGGAGGGAAACCCACAGATAGAATGTCGGGGAGCTTGCACTAAGGTGTAAGTATGTTAAGCAATCGACCAACGTAATTGATCCACCAACTTCTCCCTGCCCCTTATCACATGTTCACACGATGTTGGATTTCATAACTAAATAGTGCGCTCATGGAGAGAAGCTTTGGTTTGTTTGTTTGATTCCTAGATTTCTTAGCGCGTGTTGTTTATTTTCTTTAGATGGCTTTAAGACTGCCCTTGTTATATCTCAATAATGGCCAATCAAAACCTGCGTAGGTCTCAGAGGATGTGAGGTTTGCCTCCACTACATTACAAAAAATTTCCTCCCAACTCACCCAAAGACCACGTTCAAGAGGAATTCCATGAGGAAAAACAAACTGAATCCGGAAGTGTTGTTACCCCTTTGCTTGAACGCCCAAAAGGAGATAAATTTCGAGAGGGATTTGTACTACCTTCAAATCCACCCTTGAAGGACCCTTTCGGTCCCCTTCTTCCTCAGGTAAACTCTGTCGAAGAACCTAAACTCGGTACTGATTACCCTCATCTACCACTTGTACCTTGTGAAGACCTCGTGAGCATGGAAACCCAACAAATCCATTTATCTTAAGGTTACATCACACCACCATGGGTTTCTGGTCCATTTGACCCTATGAAAACCCCTGAACAACCCCAAAACATCCTCACTTGATTAGATACAACCATAGCCTCTTATTTTAAACTCTTGCGATGAGATCAATCATATTCTTCTTCGGGCACCCCTCATCCCCCCATATATGGTGTCTCCCATATGTTTCAAACTTCTTTCCCCCATTCCTCCCCCTTCCCCTCTACACCACAACAGGCTCAACCAAACGTTTCCACAACACAAATATCAACATTGACATATGAATCATATGTTGTCCCCACCATTGTACCACCTCCTTCAAGAACACAACCTTATACACCCCCACTGGGGGGGAAACTTTCTTTACCCTATTTCTCTTAGGAGGTGATCCCAACCTCTTTGGACAACAACCTTCAACGGGAGGATTACCTCCCCAAGAAATTCAACTAATGGGTTTTATCCAACAAACATCCATGAGACAACCTTTCACTGGGGGACAACACCTATACTCAGGGAAAACATCTGACCAACATCTATCTGAGGGGAAACCCTCAACTTCTGGATCATTTTTAAGAGGGGCATATACTACTATTGGGATCCAACCTTTATTTGACTGGGGGAAACCACCCACTGGGGGGAAACCCCCAGCCTCAAGCCCATATTCCCTTTGGGGGCACCAATCAACTAGGGGGAAACCCCCATCTACTGGAAAACACCCATCATGGGGCCATATTATTCCCTCTACCACCATCCAAATATATGGCCACCCTTACCCAGGAATAACAAATATTGTATGGAACCAACCCCCCCCCNCAATCCGCCAATCCTACAATTTCCACTCAACCAGAAGGAACACCCTATGGTGGCGGACCTCCCAGAGTACCTCATGGCCGACCACCCCATGGTGAAGGGGGACCACACTATTTTCGTGTACCCCCTGGAGGACCACCCCATGGGGGAGGACCCCCTAAGGGACCACCCTATGGAGGTAGGCCTCCTGGAGGACTACCTTATAGAGGAGGACCCCCTGGGGGACCACCCTATGGAGGAGGACCTCCTAGGCGACCACCTTATGGAGGAGGACCCCCTAGAGGAGCACCTCATGGAGGATTACCTCCATAATAACATCCATATGGAGGGGGACTATATAACCCACCTCCACGGGTCAACAAACAACTCTCGTTCTTGGGAAATTTAGATTCACCTAATCTTTCATGGTTGACTAATGATACCATACGACATTCCTTTTTTTGGCCCCTCACTCCTTCTAAACTCCCATCTGATATTCCCAAGTTCAATGGAAATCGTGGAGAATATCCAAACAATCACGTGATGAATTTCCACCTATGGTGTTCTTCAAACTCCTTAATGGACGATTCCATCTGATTATTAATTTTCCAGCAAACCCTTACAGGATCAACAACCAAATGGTATATAGAACTTCCATGGAACTCCTTTGACAACTTTAATTCCCTTTCCATGGAATTTTTGACACACTTCCAATTACCTATCCACTATAAGACTAATACTGAACTCTTAACCTCGTTACGCCAATCAACCTCCACCCATATTTCATATCACATTCATGAGTGGATGCTTCGACATCGATTAATCAAAGCCACAATCTCGAATCAATTATTAGTTGATTGGTTCACCAAGTCTCTTTTTTCACCTATAGCTTGAGATGTCGCCATGGGAGGCATCATCACCAAGGAACAACCCATCAGTAGAGCCCAATATTTAAACTTGCTATACTCTCAATCGGGCACGTTATAAGACTTGATTCCCCATGCTCCTCGGTCATCAAATGATCCAAACAAACTTGCACCTGTACCCCATGTCGATGGTACGATCGGTCACATTTCTACTGATACGTCTGGTCAAATGACTGGGCAACAGATCCAATCAAATAAATCTACCAATCCTAGCTCATTTTTCCATACAAGCACTCCAACAAAGCCCCTTGCCCAAACCTCTGAGGTTAATTCAGTGCAGTCAACCACACCCAAAAACCTGGAGCAATCTGGAGGAAAAAAGAAGGGTAACAATAATAAGAAAATGAAAAACTCTTCTAAGTAGTCGGGCCCCAAGACACAAGAAAACAATGTTGAGGGTAAACCTAAATGAAAGGCCAAATATCCTTGCATGATTTGTAAAGAGAATCATTTCACCAAATATTGTCCTCGTCTCGCGGAAATCCATCAATATATTGAACGAGGCCCATCCTATTCTACACCTGCAGTATTAACAAATCCTTTACCCCCTAGCAACAACAATTGGTTGTGCAAATTCAACCACCCCCACTTGGGGGAAAACCCGAATCCTCGTCTGTAAACATCTTGACAGTTAAATCTACGACTATATCTACTAGAGCCAAGAATTATGATTCTCCATAAGGTGATTCTTTATCTAAATATTCCCCCACATCTGCACCACCTAATGGCCCTCTCACACTAGAGAATCCATCTATCAAACCTGCCTTACGCCCTCCAAAGGGAGTACTTCATCGTACTACTCATAATCCTAATGCTCAGGAATCCCAACACTACAGTATAGTAGAAGATCTTTCCCAAGCCCCTTGCACCATGTGGACACTTGAAGTACTGCAGTCCTACTCCACGCAGCATAAAGATTTATTATCATCCATTGGTGGAATTGACCCTGCAAAATCTAATGTTATTTCCTTCAACACAAGTTGCAATGATTCTCGCCTATCACACGAATTAGCATTACAAATCATTGTCTGATCTCTTAATAAAAATTTCTTCCGAATAGTGCTTGATGAAGGCTCTGCAACTTGAATTATGTCCTTGACATGTTGGAAATTTCTTGGTTCTCCTCAACTTACCACATCAGAAACCATCCTGAAAGATTTTGACGGTCATTTTTTCAAACCCAATGAAATTCTTCGCTCATTACCCATTGAACTCAAGGGAAAAACCGTTTCGGTATAAGTCGAGGTAATTGATGCCACACTTGACTATAATTTTATTTTAGGTTACACCTAGTTTTACGCCATGAAGGCTATTGCATCTAGTGTCTTTCAGGTTGTTAAATTCCCCCATCAAAGGAAGATCATCATTGTAGACCAACTCGACTTCTGTACCCCGGATGTACAAATAAATCCTAATGAAAATGTCCTTTTTATATGAGAGTATTTGTCAGGATGCGAAAGCATCCGGGTCAGCATATACCCCTCGTTAATGGGGAATTTTCCCCTACCTCCACCAAATTTACCTCCAACCGTCTCTATAAATATGATCTCTGCAGTTTCCAAAACACCCATCGGTCGCAATGACCCCTGGGTAATCCCTCACCCATCTAATATGGATTCTTATGGAGACACTATGCCACTCTCACCAATCGAGATGGCATATTCATTCATACAATCGATGGGATAATATTTTGATTCTCATTTTAGTCTCTTATTGGATGAGGAACTAGATCTGTTTTTCTCTCCCTCTTGGGTTACCAACGTTTCACCATCCCATGACTTTCTCGACATTGTCCTTCCTTCAGACAAATCTATTATGGAAGTCATGACTTTACAAGATAAACCTTGGGATGATTTCCATCATCGATCCTCTTTCATGCCCCTTGGAGAGAAGAAAGAGACCCAGATACAAACCCTTGTTTCAACTGATATCCAAGATCCATCCCTTTTACCTTCCACATCATACCTTGTTTTATCTGAAGGTAATTTGGGAAATATTTCCAAAACCATTTCGATTGACATTTCAGTCAAACCTGGGGTCATGGAAAAAATCCATATAGTAATAGATCATTCCCCTAAAGAAATTCAAACTTATACTGCCCTATTTAAATAATTTCACAACATATTCTCCTAGTCATATGAATAAATACCAGGTATTGACCCATGAATTGTTGTACATGAAATAAAAACTTACCCCGGAGCCCGTCTAGTTCGACAATGGCTCCACCCTGTTCATCCACAAAAATTTGCAGCCATTAAGGAAGAAGTTCAAAATTTATTGAACGATGGTGTTATTTATCCCATGCCCTTAACTGAATGGGTGTCCAACATTGTACCAGTTAACAAAAAGCAGGACGCCATCTGAGTATGTGTTGATTATAGGGAACTCAATAAGGCATGTCCTAAAGACAAGTTACCTACCCCCTTCATCAATTATATCATCGATGATTGTGTCGAATGTGAATTCATCCCATTTATGGATGGCTTCTCAAACTATAATCAAATTGAAATTACTCTAGAGAACCAACACATAACTGCTTTTATCTGCCCATGGGGAAATTTCGCATATCAAAAGTTACCTTTTGGTCTTAAAAATGCTAGTGAAACATTCCAATGGGCCATTTCCTACACTTTCCATGACATTAAACATATCGTACATCCTTACCTCGATGAGCTCCCTACTCGATCTCCCAAGAGGTCTGATCACGTAGATCACCTACGCCAATCCTCATCCGATGTCGATATTACAACATTCGCTTGAACCCACACAAATGCATTTTTGTTTTGGAGTCTAGTCACTTACTTGGTTTCATTGTATCTAGGTATGGGATCAGAGTTGATCCCCTCAAATTCGAGGCAATCATCGAATTGCCTCCTACTAACTTTTTCATCCAAATTCAAAGTTTGTAAGGGAAAGAAAACTTCCTTAGACACTTCATTTCAAATTACGTTGAAATCACCAAAGGTTTCATGTGGTTATTAAAAAAAGGGTGTACCTGTTATTTGGGATGAACATGCCCAACGATCTTTTGATCGTTTGAAGCAGGTTCTCACATCTACACTGTTACTTAAACCCCTAAATTACAATAACAATTTCATCCTACAACTGGAAACCTATGGCACCACCATTGGAATGGTATTATTCCATATTGACGATCAATACAACAAACATGTTATTTACTATCTCAGTAAGGGCCTAGTTGGTGTCGAAGTTCGATATCCTTACGTTGAGAAGTTGGCGATGGAAGTTGTATACATTGTCCAACAATTTTGACATTACATTCTGCTTCGAACTACCACTCTTATCTCTTACACAAAACCCAATGAAATTTATTTTTTCACACCAGATATTGGGGGGAAGATACTCTAAATGGATCGTCATGTAACAGTTACAGGAATTAGATCTTGAATTCTCCACCCGCAAATCCAAAAAATATTTTATTTTCACAGAATTAATGATTGATCTTCCCTAATACTTTGATGAATTTGTGGTCCAATATTCGTTACCTAACAAATCCTTGTTTCTCATCGACTCATCCAATCCTTGGTATGGAGACATACTAATTTATCTCCAGACCCAATGTTTCTAGCCCAATATGTCTAAAGACAACCTTCGTCGTATTTGCCATCAGTCTCGAAACTATCTCATCATCAACGATACTCTTTATCGTCATGGAGTGGACATGGTGTTACGTCAATGTGTCATCCATTCTAAAGTTGAATGAGTCCTAAATGACTACCACTCCGGAGCATGTGGTGGCCATTTGCCTGGGTTAGCCATTGCCCAGAATATTTTTCGGGTAGGCTATTTTTGGCCCACAATTTTCAAAGATTGCATTAATACGGTACAAAAATTCCACCCTTATCAAATATTTTCTAAGAAAATGCACGCTCACCCCACTCCTTTACATCCCGTCATTACAGTCGACCCATTCGCCAAATGGGGCATCGATTTTACCACTTGTAAACCCCCTTCTGCCACCGGTCATAACTACATTATTATGGTCGTTGATTATTTTACAAAATGGGAAGAAGCTATTCCCACCTATTCTAATGACGCCAAGATTGTTGCCTTGCTCGTATTCAATCACATCATCCCCCATTTTGGTGTGCCCAAATCCATCGTGATCGATCATGGGTCACATTTTTGCAATAGCATGATGATAAAAGTGTCTACTTTGTTGCGTTTTGACCAAGAACACTCATCTCCTTACTACCCTCAAGCAAATATTCAAGTCGAGTCCATTAATAAGATACTCAAAACAATGCTCCAGATAATGATGGAAAAAATAAATCCAATTTCCATTTAATGTTATTCCCGACTTTATGGGCATATTGGACCTCGTCTAAAACAACCACTGCCTTCACCTTGTTCCAACTTGTCTATGGTTTGGAGGTCGTTTTACCCATTGAATGGGAAATACCATCCCTCAAGCTAGTTGTAGAACTCCTACCCGACACTTCCATCAAAGAAGAGTGGCTCTTATATTTATATCATCTTGATGAACAACGTCATGAAGACATCATGTCCAATGAGTCTCATCAAAAGCCCGTCAAACATCGATACGATAAAAAAATATGCCCGTGAACCTTCTCGAAAGGCGACTTAGTTTTCGTCTACAACCAAGGCCATGATAAATTAGGCACAGGTAAGTTTGAACCTTTATCATATGGCCCCTATATAATTACATGAGTTCTTTAAAAAGGAGGATATGAGCTAGTCGACTATCAAGGAAACCCATTATCGAAGCCCCGCAACGAGCTCTACTTGAAAAAGTACTACGCATAAGCCTCGCGCTATCTAGTGCTTTTGTATCATATGTATTATAGTATGATATGGTTGATTTTGTTTTCCCTTTATGTGACAGTCTTTTTCAATATGCTTATCCTACTTAATGCTTAAGTTGCAGATGTCATCATTTCCCTCACCCTATTTTGGATACGCAAATGGAGCTAGTCGCACCTCTCGGAACATCGCTTTCATTGCCTGGGTGATTATTTCACTCACCAATGATGTAGTCATCTTTGGGGGCATCTATCTAGGCCCCGCAACGAACAATGTTGCATAATACAATGTCGTCATTGAACTTCTAACCGAAGCATCTGCTCTGGGCATACATCACCTGATAGTACGCTTAGATTCTGAGCTCATCATTTCACACCTCAAATCAACTTATTATATTTGACATCCTATCATTTTTTGAAATTTTTTAAGGGTACGACTCATGGAACGATCATTTCATTTTATCACTTATGAACATATACCAAGACAATTCAATTCTTTAGCTGACTCACTAACAAATTTTTCTTTGAATTGGAATCTACTTCATTAAAAAAGAATCACATTAAACATTCATTGTATAAACCATTTCATCACATATATATAAGCATAAATCACAAAGTCATATGTTCATATATTATATATGTGTGTGTGTGTGTGTGTGTGTGTGTGTGTGTCCAAAAAGTATCCAAAACCGGTATAACATAACAAAATTGGTCTTTCCACCCATACATCCGCAAAAAAAAAAGGCATCAGAAGTCCATCACTAAAGAGCACTAGTCGTCACGAGGATCCCTCTGGTCATTATAGCAAATGAATGCTCGTGTGACCTTCTGCAGAAGGCACCCAAATCGGTTCCCCACACCTACTACATTCCTCTGCATACGCAGAGGTATATCGTCCATATGTGGCACTGGAATGCCCACAGTCAAACGCTCGAGATTCTCCTCTGCATCAACTCTCCCACCATGTTGTTCTCTACCAATACTGAGTTGTTCACCTCGTCTATTCAATGGAGACATACCCATTGGACGTGATGGTGCATACTCTTCCCATCAAAAATTATTTGTTATGTTATAGACACAAAACATTTATATATCG
>ML781190.1:256012-266494 GCA_009831015.1 Picea engelmannii | reverse complement strand
TGGATCATCACGGTAGTCCACACCGTGATATGCATAATCATCTATCACCATTATTTGGCGATCCCACCATTGAAAAAAATTTATCAAACTGGAATTGCATTCCTCCCCCAAGTCGGGATAGTAGATATGTCCATTTATTCATAGTCGGATCTCTATACCCATCATCTGGAATCACATACCATGGACATGATGAAGGCACTCACTCAAATAAGAAATATAATAAAATGGATCCATAACAAGATTTCTTTTGTCGACCCAACCTGCACTTGGTCAACTAGTCCTTCATGTTTTCCAACACTGCGGCACATCAATTATATACTGTAGGGGACAAAATCATCGCTGCATAATATACTTGGTTCCTCGAAGCCAATTGTGGCCCAATACTCCTTCCAGCCCAGTCCTCCCTATCGCCTGTGTAATGGTGAGTAAAATGGTGCGTAAGGTCAATTCCATTACCTAACTAATTGGCAACTTATTGTTTATTTTATGGATACTCGAGTAACAATAGTGTGCCACATATTCATCTACCAACTCTGCACCACCCCTCTTTCCACCTACCAAAACCACGGTGGCACCATGACGGAAAAATCTCATCATAAAATATATATCATCCATCTCCAAGGTTAATACCTGGTCTCATACCACAAAGTGTTTCCGATCTGCATCCCACATATCAACCAACTTTTGTAACATGGTTGGCTGAGATCGCATGTTTTGAAAAAGGAAGAATTTCAATAACCCACATTTTCTCAAAGCCTCTAGAGTGGGAGGATCATCCATTTTAGCATTATCATTCACTTCATGTTCACGTTCTCTCCACTCCAACATTGTTGCTCACACCTTCCATAGACACCAAAAAAATTTAGAACCCATTTACATAAAAATATTCATAAAAAAATTTGCAAAACTGTCAAAAAACACACTTGGTCACAACCCTCATGAGCAAACAGGGCGATCGGTCATGACCCCTTTGTTCGATCGCGATCACTTTTGGTTGACAGTGCGATTGATCGTGACCATATTGGTCGGTTTCCCCTTAAATATATCATGGACACGACCGGTCATGTATTCCTCCTTAAGAGAGAGCGACCAAACCATTTGGTTATACCCCGCAAGGAGGCCAGTCGCAACCATGCAGACTCGAAAATTTTGAGGCTTTCCATTAACAAAAAAATTCATGAAATACAAAAATACAAGATGGGTTTTGTAAGTTGAGGTCCAACCTATTGTTTGTTGGTTGAAAGGTGCAGGATCTGTGGTTCTATGCTCCACAATCACCACTCGAAATTTGGACAAGAAAATGTCTCTCCAAACTTTCACCAAGGTAAATGGGTAAAATGAGGTAAAAACACTATTTTTAACCCATATATGGCTTCATTTTAACCCTGTTCACACTATAACTAGCTCTTTTTCTTTATTTTTAGCTATTTATCATTTGTTTTCTCTTGGGACCACATACTAATCCAATTTTCGTCAAGGACACTATCAACATAAGCTATGGAACCATTCTATGGAGTTTTTTTGATCTCTTTTTCGACTCCTTAAAAAAGAAAAGATCGTCGAGTATGCTTTTCTTTTCACACTAGTATCATGGATTTGAAAAGACGTCCACCTGGTATACATTTACCCCTTTTTTCAGGCCAGACGTACTATTTTACAAAAAAGGATCTCATCATAGAGAACTCTTTAAGCTCTTTTCAAACTCATTAAAAAATGAAAATATTGTCGAGCAATCTTGTTGTCTTTCACGCTCGTTAAAGTGAATTAGAAAGCACAGTTGTTGAGCGATAGTTTGTCTCTTTTTTGGTCTCAACATACTATTAACGAAAAAGGAAAATCCTATCTATTATGGTCAGGAGAGTTCTCATAGGTATTATTTTATACTTTTTTGGACCATGGAGACTAACTTTACGAAAAAATCCCTTCTAGAGTTTTCTTTACGACCTTTTCAGACTCTCTAAATATGAAAAGGCCATCGAGTTTACCTTCTTTAGACTCGTTAAACTTTACATCGAAGGACCCACTCATGGGACCGAACCCCTCCTTCCTTAGTGATCTGAACCCAGGGGTGATAAGTTTCCAATAATTGGTTGTTTCTGTCACTCCTTCAAAAGGGTCAGTTATAGATCGTTTTACTTGAGCAATGTGCAATTAAAGGTAAAGTTGAAGTCTTATGCACTTGAATTCGAAGTGAATGAAACCTCTTTAGTTTTCCTTATGTGCGATATGTCATGCTTGCATTTAACATCCTATGTGAGGAAATTCATGGAAAAACAACATAAGAACATAATACACATAATGGATATGACTCTTCCCTTGATAACGGAGTTCACCTGATGTGGGCTACCTCTCCGGGTCATGTTCCAAATCTTGATTGTTTTATTCTCCTCATTGTAATGGTGTCTCTCCTTTACAATTTGTAATGCCAAAGTACCTTTTCGGTGACGACAACAAGTGATCAGGAATGTATACAAGCTTCGTAAGTTCTCATACTCATGAGGCATCCATGATGTTGACATGGGCATCATTCCAACATACTCAATACATAAAAAGAGGAAGAATAAAGATGATCCCCATCAACATGGAGCCATCAAATGCCTTAGATCTGCTGCTCATATCCAAGCATAAATATGCATCCCATACAAAAATCCTGAAACTACGAGATTTAGAACTGCTTCATTGGCCACTTATCATGCAAGTGCCACAATTTCTCTATCACATGTAACTGATTGTTTTGATGTGAAAGAAGAGAAAAAAAGAATAGATAGAAGGAATAAGTTGATCTTGTTGCCTTGTTGCAGCCTCTCTATGCTCCTTCAAACCTGTATCACGCATGCTATGCTGCAACATTTAAGGACAAAACATCATAATGAAAAGCATGCTTACATTGGCTTCTCCAGAACTTAACTTGCTAATTTGAAGCTCTACTACAAAAACAAACCTCGTCATTGGATTTGCATCGTTGAATTACATAAAAATGACTGTCAAATCGTCTCCATCCGAGTTGGACACTTTCGGGCCCAAGAGACACCTCTACCTCAGTTACCATGTCACTACCTCTGCAATAAATGACTCATTCTGGAGTTAATCTATAGAATCATTGCTCATATAAGAAAAATAATACCACCACTGCGTTCGTGGCGTCATTTTACCTAAAAATGATTGTCTCCATGCCTAGATCTGAGTTGGACACTTTCAAGCCCAAGAGATACCCTTGCCTCGATTTGCATGCCACTGCTCCTGTAATAAATGATGAAAATATCAAAAAGCGTGCCAAAATCCATAAAATTGTGTACGATTCCGTACAAGCGCACTCAGTCTCACCTCTCGTGTGCTCTTGTTGTTTCGAACTCTGAACCTAAGTGCCCTTATACCAAAATCCGGGCAGTTATGCCATAAAGAGGAGGTTTGGTGTATTGGTTGTGGTGGCTAAGTTTAGGCGGTGGTTAGGTGAAGGTCTAAGGGTAGAATCCCACGTGCCTCCCCATTTCATCTTATGGTTATAACAAATCTGGTGGCTATGCTAAAATTGGCGGACAAATTACAACAGTTTTGGTGCGCTCTACTATATTTAATGGGCGACCACTAGAATGGTGGAATGGCTATTTATAGCGGCGAATAGTTGGCTGGAATGGAGGATTAAGCCTCTAGATTGGTGGTGGATTATGGTTGTGTGGGCGCAATACATATAACCAGGCATTGGGCTGAAGGCCCAACCCCTTTCCTTTAGCGCCCATATGAAACATTAATTTTAAATAATGTTTTTGCCATTTAATAAAAAAGGAATAGGTATTGGTGTAATGGTTGGTGCGGATTTGTGAGGCCTTTGGGATAGTGAGAGGTCATGAGTTCAACTCCTACAGAGTCATATAACTTTTGGTCCTGCCAACCATTGGAGGGGTGCCACATGGCAACCCATGATTGGGCCACGTGGCACCATATAATTTGTCCACAACACTACTACTTGTCACAATCTGATTTTCCCATGAAACTGACACGTGTCATCACCTAACTTCCCCACGTGTATGCCATCCTTGCCACATCATCCCATGCCAACTCAGTTGTATGGACATGACACGTGTCACCCTTGCAGTGGTGCCATGTGTCACCTTGACTTTTGACCAAGTTTGACTTAACTTTGACCGCTTATAACTTTTGATCTATAACTCTGTTTGACGAGCCATTTGTGTCATTAGAAATATTGCGACACGCTCTTCGTGATCATTTCCTTTTTACTGAGTTTTGGGAACTTTGAATTTTTTCCCTTTTTCTGCCTATTGAGGCCATTATGAGCCTCCTGGGACACTTCTGAAACTTTTGTGATGTTCCCTAGATCCATCCGGATCACTCAGGTTCGTTAATAATATGTTGAGGGACTCATCGCTAGATGAGCTATTTCGAGCATATGTTATCCTCCTCCAGCTCATAAAACTAGAAAGAGGTACTCACCGATCATGGTGGGGAATTTTTAAAGAGTTTTTTCGTCTTGTTGTCTTCATTATCTGGCAGTTGTCATTACTTTGAGTTTCCCTTGAACAATTCACATGTTCTATCACCACATACAATATTCAAGTTATCCATTCTCTCTCATTGACCACCATTCCCATCATTATGTCACGTTCCACTCACTGGTCCATGAACAATTATTATGGTCTTCATCTAAGTTATTGTTGTCGAGTCAAGTCATTTGTCGTGCATACTTGTTCAAAGGAAGTTATACCTATGTCAAGCACCTGTTGTTATGTTATGATTGTTTAGCTACATCATCCTTGTGTCAGTCATGATCCATTATTATCATTCTCACACCATCTATATTTACATGTTTCACATCGATTGATAGGGGATACATCAAGGCCCTCCTTCGACGAACTTCACCCTGTCAACTACAACTCATTATCCAGGATTGAAATCTAGAAACACTTCAGTACCCTGGGACTTGCAGACATCGGTTGCAAGTCTCCTTGCATTTTGACAGTGGGTTTACATCATTGACTCATGTCGAATGAATCTATGAGTGTTCGACTTCAAATCCTTTATTCACACTTCGTAGATTGTACTCGATATCTTGGGTTCCATCATCATCATCGGTGGACTCCCTCGCGTATTTTAACGATATACATTATTGACCGGTAATCAGATGGTTTCTACCATGCTCGACTTCAACTCATTTATTCCCATGTCGTAGAATCATACCATTTGATTTACGGACGAAGACCTTGGGGAATATTACCCTCTTGTTAAATGATATTCTTTCCCAATATGCGATGGAGAATATTCATGATTACTTCACCTATTTCTCACTTATTTTTGTGTCGTTACATAGATCCACATTTGTACTTGGTCGTAGCTATAATTTCACTTGCGTTTTTCATGGATCCACAGTGTATAATTTTGTGGCCATGAATTGAGTCATGTTTTTTTTTTTATGGATCCACAATGTATTATGCTGTGGTCATCACTTGTGTCATGCATAGATCCGCAGTGTATTTATGGTGGCTATGATCTCATCTATATTACTGAGAATGGGAATGCCCACCTTGAGGATCTTTTTCTGCAGGAATGGCGATGCTCTTCTCCAAGCTTCTTTTCCCATAGTTGTACACCTTTTATTGGTAAAGTATTTCGGCCATCAGATACCTCTTCTGACCTCACATTTTAGGGGGAATTTGTTAGAGCGTTATTAACCCCCTAAATCTTGGGACATCATATCCTAGAGGTCACCTACCCAATTCATCCACTTTCATCATTCCCCCTTTGAGTTTCTTGCCTAATTTCCCTTCGATCTCACTTGTCCTTCCTCAATCCTATGACCGAAAGGGTTGGTCGCCCTTTTTGGATTGCCAAGTCACAACCGGGTCGTTCTGTCTGTATGCTTAGGTCACAACCGAGCCTAGAAGCTCTGTTTTTTGGACTGGGTTACGATGGATGATACCTTACTCTGATTTCTCGGGGTTTTCTCTCGAGAAGGCTTCCATTATGAGCCTGAGGATCTTATCCTATTAACCATATGGACTTATCTCTAAATCCCTACAAGAACCAATCCATTTCCATGGGAAAAGGGAGAAAGAACTAGCAAGGTTACTCTGGCATTTTGGTGGCAAAGCTTGGGAAAGAAGCTTTGAAGAAAGACATCTCTTCAGCTTACACCTATAAGGTGTAATTTTGATTACTTTATTAATAGAAGATATGCTAGATGGCTCCGTCTAATTGATTGTTCATGTAAGTTTGTGTGTTCATTGATAGAGAATTGATATATTTGTATGTTATGACATATTATCAAGTTTAGAAGCATCCTTTGTTTGTGTCCTTGGTCATGTCTTAGGTATAGGAAGAACCTAAGGGAGCTCATCTCCTACAGGGGGTAAAATCCCTACAAAAACTTAGGATTTGTCACATGTAATAAGGGTCAAGGTTGTCCTTGCATGGTAAAACTTAGGAAAATTCTAATATTAACTTATGTTATAATGTTGTTAGAAGAGATCACTTGGTGTGCATCACCAAATGAACTGTAAATGGGTTAGACACACCACAATGATTGGGTACCTTGCATTGGGATCCATGTACATGCATCAGGGGTGGAATTTGTGCCTTGGGATCTATGTACCATGCCTCAAGATTCATGTACTCACCTTGGGATCCATGACTCTACATTGGAATCCATGTTTCCATCTTGGGATCCATGTAATATATAAAGACATATCTATCTACAATGGGATCTATGCTATTTTCATTAGGATCCATGTACTTCATTGGGATACATGTCAACACATTAGCATTTGTGACAATGCATTCGAAAATGACAAGGGGCTTCACATCATCATCATGTGCCACATGGACCATTCCTAGAAGGTGTACTTTCTTTCTTGGACTATTTATGGAGGTTGTTAAGGTGGTTATAGCACATTTTTTTAGGGTGGCCAACTTCAAGGGAAATTATCTTTTGAAGGAGTACCTTGAAGTCCACCAAATCAATTCCATTAGATGCAAAATGACCACGTGATTTCTAAAATGTGGTCATAGTATAATATTGGGAAAAAATGGCATAGTTATGGCATTTTTAAATCTATCATAAGAAAAATATTATCACATTTTGACCACTCAACATCACACTTGATTCCACATGTATCCGTTGGTAGAGCATCTTATGGGGAACAACTCTTCTCTTTGATTAGTCCACTCACATGTTGGAGTTAGTTGAGGTGGTTTTTCATGATATATGATTTTATTTTCTCGGGATGGTTTTATACCATGGTTTTGAGGGCGCCTCTTGTATTTACCCATAGTTTGGTTGGAGCACTTTGTATTAGCTCATGGTTTTGTATTTGCAAATGGTTTCACCCATGTTTTTGTGAGGCACATCATCTATATAAGATAATTCTCTTCTTCATTTGTATTTGTTGGAGAACAATGAGAAGAAGCTAGTCTTTCCTTACATAAGCTATTTTTTAGTCTTGTTTATCTCAGGGTTTTATTCTAGGGATATGTATTGGAAAAAATTTTGTCTTTTCATGTATCTTTGAGGAAGGAGATGTTACAAAGAACATGAAAGAGAAGCATGCCACGTTGGAGGAGTACTGTAAGGTATAACTACCTCTGACTTACCCTCTTTGATAATATATGTTTAGGATTTAGAGCACTAAGCTTGGACATCTATGGATTATAGGTTTTTGCTTTAGGGCTAGCATATAGTTCATCTTCCAGCACTTGGATGTGGATTCTTAAAGGACCAATCCCCTTGGGGTGTTTGATATTTTTCAAAGGGTTATAAATTGATGCCCATAACATAATCCTTCTTGGTACATGTGACTTCAATACTTTGAGTAAACCCCTTCAAACCAAGCAAGTGAATCCATACCCAACCAAGGTAGGCACTGGTCTATTTTTAGACTTCCCCAACCAGAATCTTTAAACTTTTCTTCTTTCATTTTTTTTTTTTTTGGAAGAAATCTAGGTTTTTAACTTTCTATATCTATAGATCTAGATTGCAATTGTTATCAAGTCTTTTGGCTAATTACTTCAAATCTAATTTAAACCCGATGCTTCCTTTTCAAGTAATGTCCTTTCATCGATAAATTTTGCATTTGATTGGTCATTTAAGTCTCTTGGTTGACATTTATACATCTTTGAGATATCTTTTCACTTAGATCTTAATATTTCCATTTACATAATATGATAGATCTAGCACTCAAAACCTAATGAACCAAATCGATCTTCCAAAAAGTCAAAGAGTTAAGGGCTTCATGTTCTAAGTGCTTATTCGATTTAAAATGTTTGCAAGTTTGATAGATATGATGTTTTAACTCTGTAACCAACTGGTGGGTCTAACATAAATATAACGATTGGATCAAATATGCTCTTAAATGCAACAAATTTAATGGTTAACTAATTGTTGGAACCTATCATTTGATGTCTAATCAATATCAATACACATTGGGATGTTATTTTTCAATTTGTCAATTTGTTTTTCAAGATTGGAAATATAACACATCATAAGAATCAAATCAATGCTAGAAGTGTTTAAACAACATGCAATTAATAACCAATGACTTAAATATTTAATACTAGTTTATCAATTTACTATTCATTGTTTAAGTCTTTTAGAGGAGTGGTTTGTTTTGTGAGCATTTCATTGGTTTGAAGTTCTAATACATTGCATACATATCAGTAGAGTCAAATGTCTCCCAACGACCTTCTTGAAACCTGTTAAATTCACCTAAATTCTTATTTTTGCTCACTGGAAATGGTTGTGGTTGATTTGGCGTAATAACTTCTATTTTTTCCGGATATAAAAACAAGTGCTAAGGTATGGAATTTTCATGATAAATATCTCTTGCACACTATTGTACTTCTAGTGATCTAAATTGTTCTAAGATAGTGATTTTCATACTTAACACTATCTCATGATAACCACACTTGCACACTATTGATATACTCAAATACTGTGATAATTCTCATATTTGAGTTTCTTTAACAAGTTATCATTCATGTTTGGGATTTCAATGAGTTGATCATAATACATAGTATAAGATTACAACCACTTTTGCAATGATTCTATGGTTATATCTACTCATGCTTGGGAATGCAACAACACTTTAGTACTTTCATGTGAATGGCATTGTTATCTTAAGAAACAACACCTAAAGCATTAAATTTGGTCAATGATAAAGTCTAAAATACAACATCAACATATGTTGATGATTTGTCTCATGTGATGAATGGTTTCTAAATGCTTCGTTATGATATAATAAATCTGAAATCTGATGGTTGCTTTGTACATTTATCTCTCTCTCATTTACAACATTGTTTGTGTGTTATTGGGATTTAAGAATTTGTTTCAAGAGTTGCACTAATTCTCTAGCATATGATGTAAATGATTTATAATTATTGATTTATTGTTCATAACTAAATGTTATTACATTGCAGGTACCATTGAGCACCTTTGGATAAGCATTTTTAAACATTTCTTGAATAATTCACTATGGAAATGAGAAAATATGGTTTTAACTAAGATGGTCATATTTTTTTTCCTTTAAGTCGTTCTCATAAATTCACTTGGAAACTTGTGTTGTTGGATAATCACTCAAGTCATATTTTTGCTTGGATCACTTGTATTAATCAACTTGCATGGTTAATCACTTCTTTCTCATTCAATGAAAATTGGTTATTTATGATAAGATTCATAATTCAAATCAAATTAACAAGAAATTCACACTTTTTCGTGATTGTTCCTTTCACCTATTCATGTGTGATTTTTCTCATTAGAATCACATTATCCTATGGGGTAACCAACCTATGTATATGGCTCGAGATTGAGTTCATATCTCTTAATCTCTCAATCTTCATCTCCAAGAGGAGTTGATGGTAGCTATGATCCCCTTTTCTATGTCACTTTGTTCTTCCATTTTTTCTATGTTGGCATTATGCATAGACAATTTTATTCATGAGTTGTCAATTGATCATGGAATTGGGGAAGAATTGGGATTCCTATCACCTTCCTTAAGCCACCTAATTCTTGAATTTTGTCTCCATAAAATTTCCTCCCACTTCTCTCTCATTTTCACCTACTCCTTCAATATATCATCCTTTAGTGCTAGCTCCTCATTCATGTCTTCCTTTCTGATAAATGATTGAAACTCTTGCATTTGATTTTCTAAGTCACTTTGAGCTTTAAAAATATTTATAGAGACTTATTTATTCCAATAATTAAATTTGGTCTTCAAGTTCTTGAGGCATCACTAGAATCAATACATCAACATTCCCTTCTTTGGATCAGTGTCCTTCCACCATTGTTTTATATTTCCTTTGAATTATGGGTGATCAAGCAAAAATATTTCAAAGAAAAAAAGGTCTTGATCTGGTGGGCCACATGCTCTCCCAGGTGAGGCATATTGGCAAGTGTTCGGATCCCACTCCAAGTAATATTTATACTTCAAATGTTACTCCTATTTGGATGAGGGATTCTAAGATTAGGAAGATATCTAA
>ML781190.1:241827-254214 GCA_009831015.1 Picea engelmannii | reverse complement strand
TAAATTTTTTTATAAAATTTTATGATTCAATTTTATTTTTCTTTAAATTTTTTAACATAATGTTTTAGTTTATGGTTTTTACAAAATAATAATAATTTTAATTTTTTTTCAGTTTTTTTTGGACCATTTTTTAAATTTTTTTTTTATTATATATAATTTGGGTTTTGATTATATTTTTTTCAATGTGTTTTTTGCTTCATTTAAAAAAATAAAGTTGCGAAGATTTTGTCTTTTCTATTTATTTATTTTTCAATGTAAATTTAAAAAGAAAAAAAAAATGTCAATAAATAAATTTGTAAGTGACCTTTTTGTATCCAATTTTGGGTTTCTTTTTTTTGCATAGGGATCTATTGTCAAAACCACGGTTTCAATTAGGTTGAAATGAGCCATAATTTTAATGTTTAGAAAAAACTTTTTGCTTATTTATCGTCACTTTTTTATTTAGGTGTTAATTTTAAGGTTTTTCTAAGCTATTGTATGAGTTTTGAAGGTCATGCTTGAAAAATGTTGTAATTTTGACCCCGTTTGAAAAAATGGTGCTACCGGTAGCACCGCGTTTTGATTTGGGGTTGATTTTCATGTTTTTTATGCAAAAATATGAGTTTTTTGGGCTAGAATTCTCGTTTTGAGGTCACAGTTCTCGTTAAGTTGGTAATATTGTTTCTAGGGGAGCGATACTATCACCCTGTGCTCAATTCTAGGGGGGCGATGAAGTGGTTAAAACCATCATACCTTATTTTTAGAGGTTGTTTCCAGGGTTGTTTCGAGGAGGTTTCAGTTCGTTAGGGGTTGGTTCTAGCTACCAACTATCCAAGTCAAGTTCAATCTTGTATGTTCAACAAAATCCTCAATTGATCCTATCATGTCCTCAAATTATACTATGGTTGTTATGCATCAACTCCTATACAATGGAGGCCATTTTTGGGTGAAAAGGGGAGGCATAATATTAGAGCATCATACTTCTAATCTTGTGACATTAAAAGGGTTGGAAAGGAGAGCTTAGAGGAGCTACTACAACATCAACATCAAGGTTGTAAATGCCTCATTACTTATTGTTTGCCATATAATATAACTTGGTCTATTCCCCTCATGTTTATGTTGTTTATCGTATGCATGTTTATGTTTTCTTAGTTCAATATAGATAGAACTATTTTTCCTAACAATATATTGTAGAAGAATAAAGTATTGTCTTATCTCTCGCAGGATTTCTCTTGCATTGGGAGCTTGGAAATCAAGATCAATGGATGGAGCAGCAAGGACAACTGAATGAAATGAGGTAGGTCATCTATCCCATTCTATCATCTTCTCTTCTCATTCTGTTTGTGGGCATATAGAATAGATTTAAGGGTAAAGTAGGGAACCATGTGTTACCTTCTGTCTTGGATCAAAGGAATCCTGATCCAAGAGGGGTTTCACTTGTCTGCGGGGGGAATTTTTCCACAACAATGTCCACCAATCATAATCTTGAGATTGTGTTCTTATTAGTAATGTTATCCTCCTCCAAATTCCTTATGCCTCCCATATTTTCACTCAAAGAAGTTATCATGTTAAAGTCTCCCCCAATGATCCAAGGTTGTTTTTCTATCACTCCCTTAATGAGATACATAGGGGCTTGATATATGGTGGGGAACATGGAATCAATATGCAAATGTGATGGAGGAGCATGAGGTTTACATGTAAAGGACCTTAATAAATAGGGAGGAACATGTCATCGACATGTGTGATCAAGAACTATAAATTATTCAAATCACAAAGGAGTCATCTTAACAGGACAATGTTAATACCAAGATGATTGGAGAATTAGAATACTAGTCGACATTAGGATTCCCTTTATACTAGCTTTGTAGAATGTCTTGTAGCCATGTGTGCTTTTAGTATTCTTTTTTACTTTGGTTGTTTGATGGTCATATTTACATCTTATGCTTAGGTGATATGATGATGATCCTATATGTATTATTCAGGACAATTGATTGATGTACTATCACTTGATTGGTCCATTATTTCTATTTAAAAAACATAGAGGATTACTTGTTTGGAATGACAGAGAGTATTGTATTGAATGTAATCCTTCTTAAGAAGTAATAAAACATTTATGTTGCTACATGGAAATTTTCCTCTTCGATGTTTTTACCACATGAATCTTTGTGTCTTGAAATTTGATATCTGTGATTTATTTCTCTATGGTGTACATTCCTGTGAGTATTGTTGGACAATTGGTTTGGAAAGTTGGTTTTCATTGATGTCAACCCTTAGAGATTCATGTCAAACCTTGGATATTGATGTCAACACTTGGAGAGGTCCAGAGATGTCGATAAGATTGTTGGACATTTGATTGTCATTTGTATGATCGAGATTGATGGCGAGTTAGTTGGGTGAATTTGAAGAAGTCTACAAGGAGCCCCAGAGGTGTGGTTATGGGACTCAAATTTGATTGAGGAATATGGACATGAAGGACATTGTATGTACAGATAAGACTATCATAGATGGATAGTATGTGTCATGTCGTTTTTAGTGATATGTGGTACGCCACGTGGTTCCTTATAGTTGCATAGATATGGCTTTGTGAAGTTGGAGGACCCTCAAGAATATTCTAGAAACCCCCTAATCTAGGAGGAAATCGGTGGCCACCCACCTATTCCACTGGCTCAAAAACATGAGTTTCCACCTTGGCAATTTGTCTATGGTTTTTTGGGTCCTAAACTTTCAGGTTCGTTTTGAGTCCCTAAAAGACATTTTTTGTGCACAACAATGCCTATACGATAGCCTAAGACATAGTTTGGGCCAAACTAAATATGTACTCCTCGTCTAGACATTTTTGAAGAGATATAGAATGCCCCAAACAGAGATCATATGCAAAAGTTACATCATTGGGAAGTTGACGTACCAACTACCCCCATCGGCGCCCACAAACCTTTTGGTGTTTCATCTTCCAGGGTTAGGGTTTTGGATTTTATTTATGTTAAAAAGGCCTCTAGAGCCTCATTGTAAACATCATCATCGTCTTGGGAATGAGTGTATCCATCATATCTATTCTCATAGATAAGCAGCCACCATTCTAGCAAGTCATTCACTCTATCATTTTACAATTTATGTACATTCTCTCGTTAATAAAAATTGTGCATTATTGTATCTTTGTGTTTATTGCAATATTTTTGTGTATCTCGCAATATATTTTTATATTTCATTGTTAAATCTCTTCCTTTATTTCATTCTCAAAATAATCTGGATCACCCCTATAACATCAACAAGAAGTCAATTATTCTAGAAGCTCCTAGAAAGTCATCAAGAAGTTTGCTAGTCAATGTGGTTGCAACTAGAAGTTAATTATGGGTAAAGTTGTCGCAACAAGAAAATAATGAAAAATAAATTAGTTGAAACAAGAAATTATGAGTTTACTAGCTATGGGTAAAGTGGTTGCAACAAGAAGTTGTGGGTTAGCCATAAAACAAGGAAGATGGGTAAAATAGCTACAAGTTAGCCCCTAAAGGAAGACACTTGGGAAGTATAAATAAGAGATCAAGAGACTCCCATTATCACCTATTGAATATATTGAATATATATCTTGTGAAAGTTTTTTGGCAGGGATTTCATTGACAAATATGAGGTAGCATGAATCCGAGGTAGCGGAGGAAGAGCGACGGCAAAGTTTCATGATTAGAGAGGAGAGAAGGAAAATATGAGGAACCTAATTTGGGTCATCCCTGTGGGTCAGACAGTTAGTGTCCCACAAGGCATCCCCGCGGGTTACCAAGAGGACATCACATGAGGACCCGCGTGACAGAAGGTCTTTGTATTGCGAGGACAAAACAAAAGTGGGAAATGTTGGTTCCAGGTTGTTGAGGACTGTGGAAGAAGTTACAGGTCAGTGTTACAGTACAACAAGTCAACTATAGGACTACATGTAAGCTTATGTGCAAGTTTTAAGGGTTACTTGTTGGTTATGGTTTGGTACATACTTGAGGGGTATGTCTTGTTGATGGTACACCTTGGTAATGTTATGGTACATTGATTATAAGCATTAGTTGTTGTCTTGATATCTAGTTTGGTTATATATTATGGTGCATACTTGAGGTTTGGTATATTGTGTTATGAGGTTGCATCTTGGTGATATTAAGGAGAATGTTTGAGGCATGTGGTTGTGAGATTTGGTATATGACTTGAGGCACATCATTGAATGCATGGTACATGTTGGTTGAGGTATACCTATTGAGATACATTGTTGGTTCATATCTTGGTTTATTGGTATATGGTGTATGACATGATATGGTATATGATTGGTACATGGTATGGTGTTGATGTACATGGTTGATGTACATGGTTGATGTGAATGGTTGGCACATGGTATGGTACAAGATTGATACTTGGTATGGTACATGTTTGGTGCATGGTTGATTCACTTGTTATGGTACATGGTTGATGGTATAGGTTGATGCATGGTACAGGTTAGTACTTGGTTGAGACAAATATCTTTTGATTGTATCTAGTGATCTTCGTACATTCTTGGTAGAAGCATGTGGTGGTGATGTTGGGAATATCATTTGAGATATGCTCTTTGTGATTGTGGCATGAGTTGCATGCATTTTAGAGTGAATATGGTTTCATGGATGAGATAGTGACACTGGTAGTGACAGTGACAGGTTGGATACAGTGACAAGTTGACAATGACAGGTTGAGACAGTGGCAATAGTAGTGATTGTGGCACTTATATTTCAGGGCGGCGGGATGGGTAAATATAGGTGGTTATACACTCCTTTTGTTTGGTGTCATAGAACTCATGGGGTTGTAGCCTCCTTCTGGTTGGATCCAGAGAATTCAGAGAGTTGTAGCTTCCTTCAAGTTGGAGCCTGAGAATAGGGGGTTGTATCCTCCTTCCAGTTGCAGCTGGAGAATTCGGAAGTTGGTGCTTCCTATGAATGTATTTATTTTGACATATAAGAAAATCATTTTGTGGTTATCTCCTACATTGGGTTTCCACGTAAAATATTTTTGTACTGTATACTTTTGTGGTCTCTTATTTTTCATTGTTTATTTATACTTCTCATGATGTTTTGAATGATACTGATGAACTGCCCATAAAGTTAAAGAATATATATTGTGGTTAAAAGTAATAAAAGTGCTCACATTAATTCACCCCCTCTCTCAGTATTCCAACAATATGGTATCTGATCAGGTTCCTTCAAGGAAACAGTTTAACCACTGGAAGGAAAATGATGGATTATGATGAGATTGGAGTACCATAGTTCACTGGTCAGAGTGGTCTAAAGTATGAGATATGGAGCTCAAATATGAAAGTATGTTTGAAGGAACATGGTTATGATATTTGGAAATCAGTTTTGACAAGATACAGTGCCACAAAGAAACCTAAGATTGTGGCCAATAAGGAATTGAAAAAGGACAACAAAATAAAAATGGATTTCATTCTGGAAGGACTATGTGATTCAACAAAGGACAAAGTGGGAAAATGGTCATCAACCAAATAACTTTGGGATAAGATACATAATCTCTATTCCAAGGAATCTCCCATAACATATTCATATCCTATCAAATAAAGTGCAGGTACAGAACAAGAAGAAATATGATCATCATATGAGACAGATTTAGAAGAAGAAAATTGTGAAGAAGGCATAGTAGACATTGAAGTAGAATTAATCAGTGCCTTAGACGAATTGACAAAAGAAAGGAAGAAAAACAAGTATCTTAAGGAACAATTAGTCAAGAAGAAATATCAAAAAGGTTCTGAAGAATCCCAACAGGTCATCGTGAAACTAAAATCTCATCTAGAAGAAGATATAAATATTGAAGAAACATACAAAGGTCAAATGGAAGAAAATAAATGTTTGGAAACCTAAATATCATTACTAATAAAGGAAGCAATGGAAGAGAAGCAATGTTTGGAAGCCGAAAGAAAGAAAGAAAAGAAAAGAGAAAATATTTTGACAGATCATCTTGAGGAAAGAACTGAGGACCTAAATCAACTTGAAGTTGAATTTGGTCAAGAAGAAAGAAGACTTGAAAAATAAATCATATCCTTGAAGATCCAACTTGAAGAAGCAAAGCGAACAAAAGAAGTCACAAAGAGTCAGATGGCGAAGAAATAAGAAGAGGTTGAGAAGCTTGAAGAATAAATTGTCACATTAAGAGACAAAATCATCAAGCTCAACAACAATGATGAAGAGAAAGAGTCATCCACATCATTAACAGAGAATGTTGAATATAAACACTCCATGTTGCCATAGATTAAAAATGAAGAAAAGAGTAAGAGGTATGCATAAGTACTCAAAGGAGGGAATCATGGTCAACTGGAATCAAAGAAAATTGATAGAGATGCATCTTCAAGAAGGCCATCCACATTCAATCCATAAATAAGTTTCAATCATGATCATGATCAACCCAGACAGGAATTTAGAAGGACTACACCACAAAGAATATCATTCACTCCCAGGTATGTAAATTTCTTTTATGGTCATTGTTTTTATTGTACTAACTTTGGACATAAAGTTGCAGATTACAGGGCTTATGGAAGAAATGTTCAAGCAATAAATTATTATGTGGCCCCACATAACATTGAATGTTATAAATGTCATAATTATGGTCACATAGCTCATGATTGTAGAAGCATGATCAATACTTCTATGAAAAGGAACATTGATATCATATATAAGAAAGTGTGGAAAAGAAAACAATAACATGTAAAAGAAGAGCGGATGAATGAAGGACACCCAGAAGCCATACTCTCAGGATTGGAAATAACACAAGATGAAGACAAATCTACATGGAAAAAGGAAGATGCCATATACATGAAGGTTTGGAGAAGAAATGAAAAAAAAAAAAAAAACATGTGAATAAATACCAGGTCCCATAAATCACAGGATTTCCAATAATGTGAGAAAAAAAAGAAGAGCAGGTGAATAAAGAATAGGCCCAAGAGATTGCACTTTCATGAATTTTAGTGCAAGATCAATTCACAGGCAAAAAGAAAGAAGGCATAGTTCATAGATATGACGAGTCTACAGATGAAGAGGAAGATTACTCTGCATCAAAGCGAGTAGTTTTATGAGCCACTTGACTTGGAGAATCCCAGTAAATATGAATATTGAACAAGGCAAGTTAGTCCAGTAGCTATTACAGATCAGAGAACCATCCTTCAATTAGGTTGAAGTATTTGTGGAGACATATTCAGAGCATTCAGATAGCAGAAGTAAAAAGTGAGAGGTTTATTAGTTGAGAAGTAGTGATCCCACACATGTATCAGTTGGAGGTTACATATGCTTAAGTTTATGATTGTATTCCACGTATGTATTCAAGCAGGGATATCTTCAATACGGGTTGTTCCATACATGTAGATTTTGATTTGTAGATAGAGAAGACCTGCAGACACATTTAAATCAGTTTGAAGAAACATGAATATGTGATGATCAGTTGCAGTTGTGAAGCCTTCATGATAGTACAGTGATAGATGGGTCAAAATTGTGGACAGTTGAGTAGCAAAGGTATGGACAGTTTGTGAGATATGGATAGATATGGATATTTAGCAAGAACATATAACACGGGTTAGAGAAGATACATAACAGTGCATCTATAATTGGAATTAGTGGAATTGGTGAGAATCAATGGTCACAGAAAGGCAAGCAATGAAAGGCAAAACATAATAGGTGAATATAAATTGCCAATGGAAGTTATATCAACAAAAGAAAACCATTGACCATTATGGTCAAGTGAACATGACAAGTGAATGAAGAAATCAAGTAATGAATTCTTTTTATATATTTCATAGAGTTACAAGAGGAAGAACCAATGGATAATTAGCAAGCACTAAAAGAGAGGAAAATAAACATATATATGTATCCCTACATTGATCTACATGACATCTCATAGAGAATTCAAGGGAAGATAAATCATCAAAGAAAGAGATCTAGAAAGAAAGAATAGAAGCATGCAGACATGGGGAGACATACCGACAGGGGGAGTTAGCCTTTTCCCCATGATATCAAAGAGAAAGAAAGATAAAGATTGTTCAGAGAAGGTATAATTCCAGGGGAATTCACATAAGGAGAGAAACATGTGAAGAGAAATAAAAAAGGCATGGAAACAGAGAGAGATAGAGAGAGAATAGATGCATGAAGATAGGGGGAGAAGCCCCAAAGAGAGAGACTATTTTCCATTGATTTCAAAGGGGGAGAGAGAGAAATATTGATGAGGAGCGATGGTCACAAGGGGAGCATGAGCATTGGAGTATGAGTGTTTCCATCAATGTTCATGTTGCCATCAATGCCAAAGGGGGAGATTGTTGGAAATTTGGTTTGGACAGTTGGTTTTCATTGATGTCAACCCTTAGAGATTCATGTCAAACCTTGGATATTGATTTCAACACTCGAAGAGGTACATATATGTGGATAATATTGTTGGACAATTGATTGTAATTTGTATGATCGATATTGATGGTGAGTTATTTGGGTGCATTCGAAGAAGTCTACAAGGAGCTATAGAGGTGTGGTCATGGGACTCAAAGTTGATTGAGGAATATGGACATGAAGGATAGTGTAAATACAAACAAGACTAACATAGATGGATAGTACATGTCATGACATTTTTGGTGATATGTGGTATGCCACATGGTTCCTCAAAGTTGTGGAGATATGGATTTTTGAAGTTGGAGGACCCAAGAATATTCTAGAAACCCCTAGAAGGTCAAGAAGAAGTCAATTATTATAGAAGCTCCTAAAAATTCATCAAGAAGTTTTCTAGTCAAAGTGATTGCAGCTAGAAGTTAATCATGGGTAATTTTTTTTCAACAAGAAAATAATTAAAAATAAATTAGTTGCAACAAGAAATTATGAGTTTACTAACTATGGGTAAAGTGGTTGCAACAATAAGTTGTGGGTTATCCCTAAAACAAGGAAGATGGGTAAAACAATTAGAAGTTATCCCCTAAAATAAGACACTTGGGAAGTATAAATAAGAGATCAAGAGACTCCCATTAGCACCTATTGAACATATTGAATATATATCTTGTGAAAGGTTTTTGCTAGGGATTTCATTGAAAAATATGAGGTAGCGTGAATCTAAGGTAGTGGAGGAAGAGCGATAACAAAGTTTTATGATTGCAGAGGAGAGCGGGAAAATATGAGGAAACCCTAATTTGGGTCATCCCCGTGGATTAGACAGTTAGTTTCCCGCGAGGCATCCCCGTGGGTTTCCTAGAGGGCGTCATGTGAGGACTCGTGTGATAGAAGGTATTCATCCCACAAGGACAAGACAAAAGTGGGAAATTTTGGTTCCAGATTGCTGAGGACTATGGAAGAATTTACAGGTCAGTGTTATAGTACAACGGGTCAGCTACATGACTACAAGTAATATTATGTGCAAGTTTTAAGGGTTACTTGTTGGTTATGGTTTGGTACATACTTGAAAGGTATGTATTGTTGATGGTACACCTTGGTAATGTTATGGTACATTGATTAGAAGCATTAGTGGTTGTATTAATATCTAGTTTGGTTATATATTATGGTGCATACTTGAGGCTTGGTATATCGTGTTATGAGGTTGCATCTTGGTGATATTAAAGAGCATGCTTGAGGCATGTGTTTGTGAGCTTTGGTATATGACTTGAGGCACATCATTGGATGCATGGTACATGTTGGTTGAGGTCTACTTGTTGAGATACATTGTTGGTTCATATCTTGGTTTATTGGTATATGGTGTATGGAATGATATAGTATATGATTGGTACATGGTATGGTGTTGATGTACATGGTTTATGTGAATGGTTGGCACATGGTATGGTACAGGATTGATACTTGGTATGGTACGGGTTTGGTGCATGGTTGATGCACTTTTTATGGTACATGGTTGATGGTACAGGTTGTGGTATAAGTTGATGCATGGTACAAGTTGGTACTTGTTTGAGACACATATCTTATGATTGTATGTGGTGATATTGGTACATGATTGGTAGAGGTATGTGGTGGTGATGTTGGGTATATGGTTTGAAATATGATTTTGGTGATATTGGCATGAGTTGCATGCAGTTTAGAGTGAATCTAGTTTCGTGGATGAGACAACGACAGTGACAGTGACAGTGACAGGTTGGATACAATGGCAGGTTGACAGTGACAGGTTGAAAGACTGGAAGTAGTAGTGATTGTGGCACTTATATTTCAGGGCAGCAGGATGGGACACGGATATGTGGTTGTATCCACCTTTCTGTTGGTGCTAGAGAACTCAGGGGGTTGTAGCCTCCTTCTGGTTGGAGCTAGAGAATTCAGGAAGTTATAGCTTCCTTCAGGTTGGAGCCTGAGAATAGGGGGTTCTATCCTCCTTCCTATTGCAGCTGGAGAATTTGGAAGTTGGTGCTTCCTATGTATGTATTTTTTTATATATAAGAAAGAATATCATTTTTTTCTCCCATTTGGGTTTCCACGTAAATTCTGGTGTACTATGTATTTGATGTGATGTTCTTATGTTTATATGCTCATCATATATTGGTGATTAAGTTGAAGTTTGAATATTGTGGTTAAAAGTAGTAAAAGTGTTCATATTGATTCACCCCCCCCCATCTCAGTATTCTAACAAGTAACCCACTTGATATTTCCCAACGTATTAATAGAGTGATTATGGTGTTAACTCCATTTTTCATGTAAAGATTGAGGTAGTTTACGATAAGTATATATTGTTTTGTTCTCATTCTAAAGATATGTTCACCACTTTCATTATTATTCCTAGTAGATATCATGAGTATTTCAAGAGGTCTAGACCCTTTATTTTGAGTCTAAAATTGAACCTATGGATCACACGTTATCAAATTTTCAAGATCTAGGATTCTTGTTTTTTTTTTTATAAAAACATTGCATGATGGAGAAGTTTCAACCATTCCATTGTGTTTGAAATTCCCTTTTTAGCCATGTTTACATGTCATTTCACTTAGAAATTCCTCGATATGACCAAGATATGGACATTTTCTCACAAAAATTCACGGTCGTTCATTGTTACAAGGGTAAAAAAATTATTTTATAATTTTTTTTATTTAATTATTTTTTATTGGCAAAGTTCTTGGTTTTTTCCACATTTTTTGTTGTATTTGTTATGTTGTTTTGGGCATCCTCGTGGTTTCTTTTGGAAATTTTATGCAATGGTTGTGGCTCAACCTTCTTTTCTTTTTGGTTTAGAGGTCATTTCTTGGTTGCAAGTCAATTTGTATTATGGGAGGATGGATTTTTTTCTACCTTTTCTCATGACCTATTGTGGTTTCTTAGTCTTGTGGATGCTCCAATTACATGCCCCCTTTTACAATGTTTATTCCTTTTTTTGATACCTCCCACTACTACAATAAAGGGCTATAGCATCACTGACTTATGTCACTATATCTCTCAAACCCTTGGTCAAGTTTTTTTTTCTAGCACATATTGGGTTTTAATGACAGGTTGTTGCACCATGTTTGTCACATATTAGCATTGTTTTTGCATCATACATAGTTGTTGTTTTTTATTGCATCATTTGTGCATTGTCATTGCATCACTATAGTTAGTCAAGCATCAAACACATCGTGTTTATGTCGCTATGTTGAATTAGCATCCCATGCATAAATATATAGCATTGTGTTAGCATCATGAGATTGTATTCAGTAAAGTAATTACATGTTATGGAATTGTTTTCATATTTTCACACAATGTTGACACCATTCTTCCAAGGAGTTCCAACTGATCATCAACAAGAGTGTGTTTTGTAGAACTTGATGCTAGGAATCATACAATCATTGTGAAGGGAATAATAGAACCCAATGTAAATAATCATAAGATGATTGTGAGGGGAACAATATATATCAACGGGTTGCAAACATATATTTATTTATTTATTTATGCATCCCCTTGAAACCCATCTCTTCTCTTCAAAGTTCAAGATAATTAACTACACTAAAGAGGAAAAACAACCACCATTCAAGTTGCAACTAAGTTCCTAGTGTTTCAAAATACTAGCTAGCATATATTCATGCTAAATAATTATTTCTTATCAGCTTATTTGATTTCAATGATCTTGATAAGACTTTTATAAGGCATTCTCAATTATATATCTAGGAATAAGGACTTCATTTTTCTTACCTTCACCCTTATTTTCTTCACCGCCGCCTTTATATTCATCACCACCTTTATTATCATCATCCCCTCTATTTTTATTTTCTCCACCATCCTTCTTCTCCCACCACCATCAATCTTATCCCCATCACTGCCACCTTCCTTTTTCTCCCCCCTTCTTTCTTGCTCCTATCCTTCTTGTCCCCTTTGTATTTGTCTCCATACTTCTTATGTGGGATGATCGCCATATAGCTCGTGGTATTTCTATGAAGATATAATGGCTCATAGTTTTTATTATAATTAAGGAACATATGGATCA
>ML781190.1:213671-241777 GCA_009831015.1 Picea engelmannii | reverse complement strand
AAAAAAAAAAAAAAAAAAAAATGTTTTTGGTTGATCAGGAGGGGAGTTGTGGGATCTAGAAGTGAATATGAGAAAGGTTTTCTTTTTCTTGTAATTTGTATATTGAATATTATAAATCATGTTGGGGAAAGTTATGGAATATCTACTTCAGATGTGGGTAGCTATGCTTATCGTATTCACTCCCATTATGTTATGCATGTTGTTGGATGTGGTGATTGGAACCATTGTTATTACATCTAAAATGTGCCAAAACAACAACACCAACATGGACCTCAAAATAAACCCATATTTGTTATACAAAATAAGCAAATTCAATTTAGCTAGAGATAAGGTCAAGGAGGGAGCTAAAAAGAGAAAATGACAGAGAATGTAGTTATATAATAAGAGAAAACAAGGGTGAAAATGGAACACGAAAGGAAATTGAATGTGGAGGCCATATTATTCTCGGTCATTCTATGGAGATATAATGGCTCATAGTTTTTATTATAATTAATGAATGGATAAATCAAATCTATGGGATTAGAGAAAGCTATGTATTTTTTTGGTGGGGTGGGAGTTGACTAGGAGAACAACAATAGGATCCAAAATCCAAGACAATAAAGGTTTTATTTTTGTTACAATTTATACATTCTAGAGTAAAATTCATGTTGGGAACTCTTATCTTAATTATTCCAATTGTCTCCATCCTTATTCTATGGCATTATCTCCATCTAATTTATGTTCTTTCTTTGGAGATATGTTAGGGACCTAACCTCCCTAACCCCTCATGTAGGTAGAATAATATAATTCCATGTAATAAAGGCCAATATTAATAAGGCTCGGCAATAAGGAAGAATAAGTCAAATGTAAGAATATCTAATAGAAGTTTTTGCTTCTAGAAGGATCTTCCTCTAGATTGTTCTTTTGGATAGATATATTTAGTATAAATAGAAGTAGAGGGTATGAGAAATCTTGTCTTGGATATTATTGTAATAGAGCTATGCTCTGCTAGAGGTTTCCCCCTCGGAGAGGCAATTGAACATTGCTATCAGTAATCAAAGTGCTCTTTCTGGTGTTATTCTAGTATTATTCTGGTATTTTTCTGGTTATATCATTGTTTCTTTGCCATTTCTAGCTAAATATTTATGTTTTGCATACTATTTTATATCTGGAATATTACAAGTGGTATCAGAGCACCTTCCTCGGTAGAAAATTGTGGGTTAAATTTTTTCAAGGTAGAGATGTATTATGATTTCTTAAAGCTACAGGGATATGTCTTTACGTGTATAAACCCATGGTCGGGGAGTCATACACGCAAGAAATACAAGTGGTACTCAAGTGCACATTTGTTGGCCACCCTTGTAACCCTTGTTGGTACCCCTTCGAGTGGTAGCGCATCAAACAACACTTGTATACGAATCGGCCTAGATTTCCTGAAGCCCTCCATAGATAAATCAATTGGTTTCCTGACTGTTATAGTGCCACCGAGAACATCACTCGGGAAGACACTCTTTACTACCTGGGTAGTCAGGTAGTATGGCTAAGGGCAAGGTCTAGCCTCCTTAGTTGGTGCCCTAAGATATTAGGTCGAGTACTATTGTTGGATGTTGAACGTATATCAGAGAGCTATAGCACAGGGCAAACCCTTCTCTGTATAAACCCTGAATATCCTACCACTGGGGATGGAAATAAAAAAAAAAACAGACAAGATCTCTCACCGCGCAACTGTGTCTTTTTCATTCTGGTTGCGAAATTACTACACATTTCTTCATGTTAAGTATTTGGGAATTTCGTCACTGAAGTCTTATTCAGTCCAGTGTATAACTCCACAGGAGTAAAACAAAACGTGTATAGTGGTCCCGCTGACACACTTATTTGGGATTTATCCCACTGGGTTCCTCTCTTCGCCTCGATTCCAATGATACCTCTCATTTTTAACACATTTTTTTTGTGGACCCGACCCATCTCTGACACCCTTATTTGGCTCCTATCCCTTTGGATCCCCCTTTTTTCTCTAATCGCAGTGGTACATATCATTTGACACCCTTTTTTCTCTATGGTCCTACCCACCCCTCAAGACCCCTTTTGTTTCCCCTATACCATTTGCTTTCTCCTTTTTCCAAATGACTACCACACGATCCCAAGAACTCAATGCCTTGATTGTTGATAACCATCAGCACAAGGATGGGATCAAGCATCTCACTACCAACATTATCTCCATCAATTCAACTATTGAGATCTTCAAGGACCAATGTTCACACATCAAATACCTCCAGGAACAATGTTCCTACATCAAATACCTCAAAGAACACTTCATGGGTCATTCCCAGAACCCTTCCTCTTCTAAACAACCATCTTATCAGGATGACCATGACTCTTCCCATTACCAAGGCCCTAATACTACCCACTTTTCTCGAGACCTCCACCCTCCTAGAATTGAGGTGAAAAAATTTCATGGCTCAAATACTACAGGCTGGGTCACCCAAATGGAATATTATTTCTCTTTGCATTGCATTACTGATGATTTAGCCAAGATTCGTTATGGTGTCCTATATCTGGATCTGGAATGAGGGCAATGGTGGAAATTGCAAAAAAACGCACGCCAAGGGTATGTTGCTTGGACACAATTTTTGGTCAAACTTTATGACCACTTTGACTCTGACACCCACCATTTAGGCCGATTGACCAAGTTAAAGCAGTCTGGGACAGTGGAAGACTTTATTTCCACATTTGAGCACTTGGCTTTCAGAACGGAGGGCATGTCAGATGCTTTCTTTAGGGAATGCTTTATTAGTGGCCTCAAAGATGAAATGTGTGCCCATGTTCTCATGGCATGCCCCTAGACTTGGTTGGAAGCTACTCAATGAGCCAACACATCTATATTGGAATGTGATTCTTCTGAAAAAGGAATTAGAGCCATCCTCATGCAATATGGCAGGCCCTTGGCCTTCACTAGAAAAAAACTTTCAGAGGAACATTTGGGCCAATCCATTTATGAAAAGGCAATGTTAGCTATTCTTCATGTTGTGGATCTCTGGCATCCTTATTTATTGGGTCAATGATTCCAAATTAAAACTGATCATCAGAATCTCAAGTATTTCCTGGAACAACGAATTTCATCCCCGGCACGGGAAAAATGGGTGACCAAGTTATTTGGTTATGATTATGAGATCATTTACAAGAAAGGAAAGGAAAATGTAGTGGCCAATGCTCTTTCTAGAAAATATGAAGAAGACAGGTCCCTTTTCTCCCTCTCCTTCATTATACCAGATTGGCTCCAAGTTGTTCGTCAGGAATGGTTGCAAGATCCCAAAATTCTAGCCTGCTCCACCAATTGCAACACAATTCTTCAGTCTCTCCAGGGTAATCTTGGCATAATGAAGAGATTTACTACAAAGTTCATTTGTATTTATGCAAGCAATCCCAACTTAAATCCACAATGTTTTTTGAACTTCATGCCTCAGCCACAACTAGGCATTCAGAATTTACCAAAACCTATGAATGGGTCAAACGTTCTTTTTTCTGGGAGGGTATGAAATAGGACGTATGCACCTTTGTGGTTGAATGTGAAGTCTTTCAATGAAACAAGGGAGAAACTTTCAAAGCTCCGAGAACACTCCAACCACTTCTGATTCCCCTTGTTATTTGGTGAGATATTTCTATGGACTTCATTGTAGGCTTACCTAAATCGAGAAATAAGTCAGTCATCAAATTGGTCGTCAATCGTCTCTCCAAATATGCTCATTTTTGTGCTCTTCAACACCCATTCACAGCTGCCACAGTGGCTCAAATATTGATGGATAATATCTTCAAGCTTCATGGCATGCCTAATTCTATTGTCTCTGACAGAAACCCCACTTTCACCAGCAATTTTTGGCCATAATTATTCAAGCTACAGGGCACCCAATTGCATCTCATCACTTCCTATCACCCCCAGATAGATGTCCAGACTGAAGTTGTCAACAAGTGTTTGGAAACATATTTGAGGTGTTTTGCATCTAAGCGGAAAAATAGGTGGGCTCAATGGTTACCCCTAGCTGAATGATGGTACAACACCTCTTACCATACAACTACTCGCATGACTCCTTTTGAAGTAGTCTATGGCCAAAATCCTCCATTAGTTCTCTCTTATATGTTAGGGGTCTCAAAGGTTCAGGAGGTTGACACAAATCTTACAGTCTGTGAGGCTATTCTTCATGCCCTCAAAGCCAATTTGGTCATGGTTCATAATCGCATGAAGCAACAAGCATATCAAGGTCGTTATGAACGTCATTTTGTTGAAGGGGACTAGGTATGCTTTGACTACAACCTTATAAGCAGACTTCACACAAACCTCAACATTGTCAGAAACTTGCGCCCAAATTTTATGGTCCTTATACAGTGCTCAAACATGTGGGATTGGTGGCCTATCAGTTATATCTACCCAATCAGTCGAAGCTCCATCCTGTTTTTCATGTTTCCTTCTTAAAGAAGGTGATTGGAACTAAGTGCCAAACTCAAACTAGTCTCCCTGAGTTGGATGAAGAAGGTTCCATATGGTTGTAGCCACAAGCAGTCTTGGCCCAGAGAGAGCGTCATCTCCATCAATGCACCATCCAGTAAGTGTTAGTCCAATGAAAAGATACCCCTCCAGAAGATACCACCTGGGAGCTAGCCACCATTCTACAACAATTCCCTCATATGAAGCATTGAGGACAAGGTTGCTCTTCAAGGGGGAGGGAATGTTAGGGACCTAACATCCCTAACCCCTCACGTAGGTAGAATAATATAATTCCATGTAATAAAGGCCAATATTAATAAGGCCTAGCAATAAGGAAGAATAAGTCAAATGTAAGAAGGCCTAATAGAAGCTTCTGCTTCTAGAATGATCTTCCTCTAGATTATTCTTTTGGATAGATAGATTTAGTATAAATAGAAGTAGAGGGTATGATAAATCTTGTCTTGGATATTACTGTAATAAAGCTCTGCTTTGCTAGAGATTTCCCCCTCGAAGAGGCAAGTGAACATTGATATCAGTAATTGAAGTGATCTTTCTGTTGTTATTCTGGTATTATTCTGGTATTGTTCTAGTTATATCATTGTTTTTCTGCCATTTCTAGATAAATATTTATGTTCTGCATACTATTTTATATCTGGAATATTAATATTCCACCAGTGTATTGAGATCCATTGACTTTTTCTTGGCCATTACCTTATGATTATTCACATCTAGCTATGTAGTCTACAATCCTATTCACTTGATGTAAATCAATGATGTTATAGTTGTTTGTAGTGTTTATTAATTAATTATTGTCATTTTTCAAGATGATTTCACATGTGTGGTTTATTTTATAAGAGCTTTAAAAAATTGTCAGTAATTTTTGTTTAATTCATAAAATTACATAATTTAATTAATTCTAAATATTATTATTAAAAATATTGAATAATTAGAAGATCTTTAAAATAAATTATTGATAGTTAATATTATTTTTCAATTACTAAAATCATTATATTTAATTAGTAATTCAATAAGAGGGCTTGACCTTTTAAATGATTGTATGTCTTATGCCAATTTTTTATGCATATCATTTTACATCGCCACCCATTTCCTAGTAGCCTCCATATTGAAAAAAAATGAATCTGTTCATTTTATCCAATTCGTCCTATTACGAGGAAAATCTCTCTATGGCTAGGGGAAAACCACAACAGATGGAACGACACCCAGAAAACAAATCTAATCTCAAGTATGCTAGATAAATGAAAATGCTAACAAGAGAAGGCTAGAGGCCTACCTCATCCGGAACTCTGAAGAAGACCACAACTGAGCTCACAACCGAAAGCTTATACCTACAACTTGTTTTCAACAACCAATATATGCAAGAGTGTGGAAATTATTTATATAATGTTAGCATATAAACTAGCATAATTCATTAACATACATAAAAAATACGTGCATGGAAATTAATACGAATATTTGTGACATATAATTGGACGAGAAAATAGTATTTCTATTAATGTAATCAATAGATGTACATAGGTGACAAACTTCTGTAACGACACATATTGGAACCAAGAAACTAAGTCCCTCCAGCCAGGCCTTCACCACTTCAATCCTCCGAGAAACTTGATGTATTCCCAACTTTTAATGGCGTTAGAGCCTACCACTGATAACTTCAAGCCTCTAGGTACTCGTAGGACTCTATATCGTGATTCTAGAATAGATGAGATGAAGTCGATGGAAGGAGACCCACTGAAAGAAGAGCATTAAAGCATCTCTTATCATCCATCATGAGGTACACATCAATAGCTTAATGATTAGGAAGAGCTCAGATGAATAAGATTTTCACAAACCAATGACCATGTGTGTCTTTCAGATGCACCAGATGAAAGTAGTACATGAAAGAGACCCTCTGACTAGCAGCTAATGATGAAAAATTTTGACAAAGGAGAGGAAACCACCCATAAGGATAATGGAATCCAAGACACTACACGAATCCCAATGTTATTATAGAATGTTTCACTTATGGACAAGTGAAACCTCCCTTGGATTGCTATACCCCTATACCAAGACAAAAAGAGTTCAAGTGGGCACTAAACTCCCTTTAAACTCATCTAGAACAATCAAATTGAGAAGGAGAGAAAGGATATGACGTACCTTTTTCAATGTTTGTCCTCACTACTTCCAATCCCTGAGCTTGATCCTCAAACTCCCTAGTGCAAACTAAGATCTGTAATGGACAACAAAGAGAAAAAACTATATCCTACTCTACTTGATCAGATAAGACAAGTCTATCTACGAAGATTAGAGCAATAGTAGACAAGAAAATGTAACAAGACATAAACTTGAAGGAAATATACCAAGTATATTAATTTGGAAATCCAAAAATAGGCACTTACAAAGAATTCTTGACGACGCATCACTTCTCCAAGATCTCCTCATCCATCCCTTGCATGAATCTTGGCATAAAAATGAAAATGCTTCCTCCAGAATCAAAGGTTTGATACCTATATCCCCCCCCCCCCCTTCACCTTCGAAATACCTTCAATATATAAGCTTGAGAGGCACAACCACCATGATAAAATGAATGATATGGTTGAGGATATGGATCCTTAAGGTTATGATATGATCCTAAGATGAATTCATAGCATAGGGATCGAAAAAAACCAACCTCATTCGAAGAGATTTGGCCCGTAGAATAAGGTGGAGGATCCCCCAATTCTCTCTAACAAGATTGGCACTCCCCCTTAGTTGAACACAGGGCACCATCCTATAAAGTGGCGCTCCCCTAACATGGAAAAGGGGGCGCCATTCCATGAAGTGGCACTCCCACAGCATGGCCAGGGGGGCGCCACCCTTCATAAATGCCCAAAAAATGGTCGATTTTCCAAGAAAATGTGTGTTCTGACCTTGAAATGATGGTTTTATTCCTCCAATATGACTTAGGGGTCATGGAAAATGTCTTTCATGGAATTAAGGGGTTGTGACACTTAGTAAAGTGAATTTTACACTAGGTAAGGTGCATACGACACTTGCAACAGTGCATACAACACTTAACAAGGTGCATACATCACTTTGTGACACTTAGGGTGTGAAACTCAAGTGTGACATTTTGATGTGTAACAGATGCCCCTCTAAAGTGTGAGGTCAGAAGAGAAACTTATGGCCGAAGCACTTTACAAATTGTTCAATGCAAGGGTGTTGGAGTTGGAGAACCTGGCAGAAGATGCAAACAATGATTAGTCAGTATACAAATAAGCCTCATTTTCGAGGAAGACATACCTATGCTCGGAAAACAAGATGACTCAAAGAAAGATCATCGACCAATACACTACGGATCCATGAGAATATTGACTAAGGATATGGCCACCAGATATACAATGTGGATCCATACCTCCATGACATGAACTGATCGCAGCCACGAAAAATACACAATGGAGCTACGACATGACAAAACATAGCCATGGATCAATACAATGTGGATCTATGTGACAGTATATATATCAATAATATTGTCAGCCTGGTGATTGTATTGAAACCTTTAACATGCTCAAATGATCTCCATCGCAGCCTGGGAAAATCACATAACAGAGTGAGCACCCAATCTAGGGTCTTCGTCTTGATCCTGATGTGATACGAATATAGCCATGTGAATAGATGATTTGATGTCGAACATGGTAGAAACCACTTGATTACCAATCATTGAGGCAAATTGTTAACAAGTGCAAGGTAAATCATCAATTATGACAATGACTCCCAAGGTACCCTAGTACATTATGAATGTGAATAAATGATTTGAGGTCGAACATTTGTGGAATCATCCTATCAGAGGTCAATGATGTAAACCTATTGTTGTAAGTGAGAAGACCCGCCATTGAGGCATGCAGGTCCCAAGGTACTAACTATTTTCTAAGTCTAATTCCTGGGTAATGTGTTAAAGTCGACAAGGAAAGACTCGTTGAAATAGGGCCTTGATGTATCCTCCATCATCGACATGAAACTGACACTAGAAAGTGATGTGATATGGTGGATCGAATGAGTATGGACTAACACAGAAAATGAAAATTGGTAATACTATAGATGGATGGTTTGAATTGAAACTTCCCTTGAACATGATCAGGGATAATTTTAAGGATGGAAATTTATTTTACAATGTAGAAACCTAGGCTAATCTTACTAGTCCTTAATATGCAAAATGTAAAATGTTTGGCCATACTTTTGTAAAAATGTTCAAAATTCTAAGGATTTTATATAGTTTCTATAAAAGTTTGGTGATTTTTAAGGTAAAATAATTTTATTATATGGAATTTGGGCGAATCGCTTTTAGAAAAAAATGTAAATTGACGAATCCTTTTTTTGGAAAAAACATGGAAAATTAGTCTGTTTGTGAAATGTAGCCCCTAAAATCATCTATGAACATGATGAGGCACGACAAGTGACTTGGAAGCATTGACTCGATCAGTACCAAAAACATAATGTGACGGAAAATAAGAACACTCTTAGACTGGGACGAAAAAGTATGATGACACATAGAATTGGCATGACTCAGAGGCAAGCATATTACCCAACTGTAAGACAAGACGCAAACAAGTGTCATGTTCAAGAGCGACAATAACTACCCTAATGGATTCCAAAAAATTTGACTCACTTCCTTCATTTTCCCCCCATCTAGATAGATGAGTACCTCTTTCTTTTTCAACAAGCTTGAGGAGGATAACAGATGCTCGGTATAGTTCATCCTTCGGATGAGTCCCTTGTCATATGTTTAGTGAACCTAAAGAAGGAGGGGTTCGGTCTTGTATGGGTCATGGAGATCAGACTCACATAGGTCCTTCAATGCATAGTTTTACCAACCCAAAGAAGGTAAAATCGGTGGATTTTCATGTTTAGAGAGTCTGAAAAGAACTTAAAGACAAATCCATGGATGAATTTTTCGTAAATTTAGTCTCCCAAGCCTGAAAAAAGTGTAAAATAATACAGGGGAGAACTCTTCTAATCATTCATTTTTCATCATGATCACCATCCGACATGAGTGGAGCATCTATGTGCATTTGTTTCAAGAATTGAAACATAAAAAATAAAAATAAAATAAAAATCAGTAACAATGTACCCTTGAGGACATGCACGTTGCCTTACAAATTCTTGTAGCTCCTTGGGAAGAACATCCATCTATAAATCCCCACACCATCTAATTGAATGTATTCAACCAAATGTACCAAAATATGGACATCAATATCCATACCAATAGGAAACTCTTTCTAAAAAATACAAACAATTCTAATTATTTCATTGTACCATCTAGGGATGCTTGTGACATGTATCACTTTGTACTTGATCCATGTAAATCTAAGATGACCCTCAGTAATCACTATTTACTAAAAAAAAATATTGGTTACATTGCCCAAGGAAAACCCCCGAGTACTACCCCTCATTTCAAGGATGGCACCCAGGGTAAAACCTAGAATCTTTAGGGCACAAGGCCAATCAACAATAGGGATCGAAGCCATTACAACAATATACTTGTTAAGAGCTCAAGATGTCACTTGTCGGAATTGAACCTAGGTGGGGAGGATAATAATCATTGCTATGAACCACCCAAGATAAACCCAATTGAAAATTCACTATTTAGTAATTGCATATAAAAAGTTGTCATAATAATACTTGATATTTGTATGTATATACTCAATGAAGATAAATTTATGGTCTGGATAGAACATATGAGAAAACAACTTTACAAATGAAAATAATCATTGATGGCATGACATTAATCTTGTGTGAGACTAGTGCATCCATGTATCTATCAAATAGATATGATGAACGTATGCATCCTCAAAATGGTTGAAATTATATGGTCATAATATTACAAGGTCTCAATTAAGAATTCTGAACTAATTTATATCAAAACCAAATTAGTAATATGCACCTTTAACAAATTATGGTGATCATGTGGCTTGAGACATGTCAACTGACCATCAACAATGAATTATTTTATCAATGAAGAACCGTATCATGTTAGTGTTATAATTGTATGAATCACATTTCTCACAAGCTCTAAGTCATCCTTAGACAATATCCATGTTAGAGCAAGATATTTGTTTTTGGTCATCCACATTAGTTGTATATTTTTCTCATAGATATTTCTTTGTCTTTAGCATAGCCAAATATCTTCCAGGTGCATTTGTATCTTTCTTAGTGGAAGAAATATATTTTCAAAAAGAATCTGACACTTTCTTAAACACATGCATTGGATATAATAATGTGCCACTTTAACTTCTTTCCAATACAATAGATCGTAGAATTTGGAAGGATTGTTCATGATTTTTGGCATGTGATCAAGAGGAATTTTGAAGTCACATATATCATTGGCAATATCAAATAGATCTCTATTGAACATATCCTCCCATACCAGTTTAATCCAAGATTCAATATTCTTTGACCAATTTGTTAGAGTTGGGATATGAGGAGGTGTTCCTCATTTTGTTCATTAAAATATCTCTTCATTTGACAAAATGATGGCATGGATACAAAAACTTCATATGTACTTCATAGACACACTTATGAAAAATTTTAGAATATATTAAACACATTTCCTCACCTCGGTGTGGTTAAGTAAATGATTCTTTTGTCCTTAGTCAAGGGCCACAAAGGTGAGAAAATAGACACGTTGTATCAATTATTGATGAACCCCATTGAATTATAAGATTTACACTTTTCCAAAAGAAACGTTATACTTAAGAATACCTCCATGCCTACAAAATTCTGGATTGTCCAACAAATCACACCATACATCATAAATTATCTTTCACATATAGGTCTTGAAATGTCATATAGTTGAATGCCATTCCATAGGAGAAACATTTCCTCTATCAACGGTTCCAAATAAACATCCATGTGTTATGAACCAACACCTTGAGAATCATAAAAATTAATGAGTAACAATCCACTTCGAGGGGGAAACCTCCTTTTACAATATATTGAATGTACAAGATGAGATATGATGATCCTAAGAGGTATCCTTGGTGTGTGTGTGTGTGTGTGTGTGTGTGTATAACACCTTACCCCCTAATCTGAACTTAGGCTGGTGGGATGTTGGTTTTCCTTTATTTCTCTCTCATGGCATGTTATCAGATTTATCAATCATTTGAGTGAGGACTTCTCTTATCATAATTTAATTTATAATGACTCTTGTTAATTGTAACACCCTGGGTTTTGAGCCTCGTATTAAATAATGTATTTTGTTAATCTATGAAAGGTCAGAGTGCCCAAACAATTGAAAGAGGCCAATGTGTCTGGAAAATGTAATGTTTTGATCATTATTAATAATAAATACATCATTGGCCACTAGACGAACAAGGACAAGAGTTATAGGGGGATATGATTCCACAAGAGAGGGGGCTTGATGGGATAAGAATTTATTTTATATTTTATTTACCCATTTTTGTTTTATTGGAGAAAACATTTACATGAGCTTCTTGAGGGGAAGGCCAAGTGGTTCCTTAATTCCGACAATTACATAATCCCATCTTTGGTCTGTGGTGGGGGTTGCTTCTTCTTCACTCATTCACTCACTCACTCATTACTCATTTTCCATGGTACACACCTTTCATTATGTTCTCTCTCCATGCATTCTTGAACCCACTCTTATTTCCTCATTCGTGTTTGGGCTGAGAGAAAGGAAAACGAATTGTTGGAGAGGAGCCATGGTTTTGTTGGTCGTAAAGATTGTTGGTGTATTCCAACCATGAATTAAGGCCTTCATGTCTAATATTCTTTGGTATGTGTTCAAATTTTCTCACAGGTGTGAATCCTGAGAGTCCCAGCATGGAGATTCTTGACCAGATGCACTGGAACCCTAGAAGGAGATGGACAGCCTGAGGGACTGCATGGAAGAGAAGGGGGTCCATTCTCTTGGGTTTTGTGGGTTGGGTAGAAGAGAGTTGGTGTAATTTGGATTATTTTGGGTGATGAAAATCCTATGAGAGCTTGAGTGTTGAATGGTTTTGGAATCCAAGTGACACTTTGGAACCGTCCTTGTGGATTCATAGCCCTAGCTCGGGGGTGACATTGTTTTTGAGACTTGGAACAACAATGTCTATAGTTGGGTGGAACGTTCTTGGTCTATAGACATTTGGTGATTTGTTTCATTAATGATAAGTTCTCTCTGTCATGGTTTTATTTACCTGTATATTTATTTCCGCTGTGTATTTATTTATCTATGAAATTTGTATCCATAGTATGCATGCTTGTTGGTTATTGTTGTGCATGACATATGTCTCATTTATTTCTGTTGTAGCATGAATCCTGATATATGCATGTGAATACTCCATGCATATTTATTAATTAAAAGTTAGATCAGAAATCAAAATTAGTCCAGAGCAAGCTTGAAGTGGCGTGCCCAGCCTGTGGGTGGTTGGGTACATTAAAGATTGGTATCAAAGCTTCAGGTTGAAACATAGGACTTGTATGGGATGGAACTATTGGATAGGGTATTATGGTTAAGAATGAATATGTACTTGAGATCTAAAGATCAGGAGATATAGCATTGCATAGATCACACAAAATCCAGAGCATCGTGGAGACAGAGATCCTTTGTAAAGGATCATAGAATCGTGATTGTTCCCTTTTGAATTTGAGAGCGATAACCACCATGGAATCAAGGAGTTATGGATCGTTAGATCGGAAAGTAGATGAAAGAGGACCATCAGATAAATGTAAAACCAGAGGTTGGGAGAGATTAAGTCACAGCATTCATATCGAACTTATCGATCGTTAGTCGTTGATAAAATCCGAGCAGGAGATGAAAAACTCCAGAACTTCGTCGCTTCGACAATTATGGGAAACAGGAAGAAGTGTGAAAAGGCTGAAATCGTGAAGTCTCACCGGTCGTTTGATCTGATAGGAGGCTCGAGTGAAATCTCATCCGTTATTCAGGGTCCTCCGGCGTTTACCACTTTGGGGAATTTAACTTCGGGACAATAAAACCCTTTTAGAATTGCTATAACCCGGAGTCCCGGAGCATCGAAGTCACGAAGTCCTTTTGACCATTAGATCGAGGGAAGGAATTCAGAAGTAATTTCAACCATCATATCTAGCAAGGGTGGAAGGATAGCGAATTTTCGAAGCTTCGAAACTTTTCCACTCCGACGATTACTAGAAAATGGGCAAAGCCCTGAAGTGTCGAAGCCTCAAAGTGTCGAAACCATGAAGGGTAAATATGTCATCATGAAATCAAGCAAGCCGTTAGATCTGGGGCAGAGAATGTGGATTGTCCATTTGATGGATGATGTGTCGTTGGCCACGTGGCAGGGGTGTCATGTGGGGAGACATGTCACATGGATTCAGTACCCTTTGGACTCTAACCTGCTCATTTTTTAGTGACACATGGCATGCATGCCATGGGTACACATCACCATAGGTGACATTAGCATGCCATGTCATCTCCAGGAGTATGGCCTCCAGGGGTGTCCAAAATCTCTACCAGCGAAAGTGTCGAAGAACAAAGTCGTGAATTCATGTAAACCGTCGATCTAAGATCCCTTCGGGACCTTTCGCAACTGTTATATCAAGCAATGGAAGGATGGCATAAGCACTTCGACAGTTATCACTTCGAGGAAGTGGAATGACTCGAGAGTTGAAATGTTTCAGAGTCCCGGAGCGTTGAAGTCCTAAAATGAATAATGTTCGCCCATCCCGACACCTTATTAAGTCATTGTTGTTGGATTAATAGTGGAAGGAAAGGATAAGAGCTTCAGTGAGTATCACTCTAGGGGAGTTAAGAGACTTGGGAGTTATAATGTCCCAGATTCCTAGAGCATCGAAGTCCTGAATTGATTAAGGCCATCCATCTCAACGTCTTATTAAGTCATGATCATCGATCTCATTGAATCCTCCAGATGAGTCAGGATGTCCAGTCGACGAAAGATCAAATCTCGATTTTCTAATCTATTAGTATAGTTATTGGAAGGGATTCAACAAAGTTTAACTCCGAGAGAAGTTGGAGATTGAAAAGGGAGAATAGTCGAAGGTCGAAGTCCGAAGGACTTGGTCCCAGCGTCGGTCTCATGATATGGTAAAGGGGGTCAATTAGAGGCGTGAAGGGCCTAGTAGTGACCAATCCATTGGATATTGTGTTCGAACAAGCACCTGTGCAGAATTCGAATTATGTACCATTTAAATGAGTTGTGGAATATTTTGACAAGATCTTGTTGCAAAGCAAAAGAAAAGGGGGTTGAAAGTGATTTTTTTTGGGAAGCCATAACTTTCAGCTCAAATATCAAATTGGGGCAAGATTATAGTCATTGGAAAGATGATTCAAAGGAGAATAACATGGTATTGTTACTATATGGAGAATTATAATATATTTTTCATGAATTGAGAAGAAAAAGGACTTGTAGCATTATTTGAAAAAAATATATAATATGCATAATTCTAACAAAATGGTGGTTTGCACATTTTGCAGAATTAGGGAGTGTAAACATATCAGTTTAGAATGCATATTCAAGAAATGGAAGAAGGAGAGGGATCTTCCAGCCATGATAAATATGCCAAAGGTTAGAATATCAATGTTGGTAATGCAAAGACAAAATCCAACAGACATCAGGCCAGAGGGGAGAAAGAAACATTGATAGAGACTATGAGAAGCCTTAAAATAGAAGTGCAGAGTTACAAAGAAGACAATGAGAAACTGATAAGAGAACAAAATCAAATAAATGCTCAAGTGATGAAAATTTTAAATCAGTTGCAGAGGAAAATAAAGAATGGATCAAACTTAAAACAGGAGGAAGAGGGAAGATGTCATGAAAGAAGAGATGACCGCATAAGAACTAGTTATTCAAGAAGTGCTAGAAGAACTCATAGACATCACTCACCTCCCTAATTAGCAAGGAAATTGTATGCATCTGAAGATTCCATAAGTAGTCTAGAGGTGTCTCATGTTAAGCACCAAAGAAGAAGACATGAATTGGATAGTTTTCAAGGAGAGATGAGGAAGCTTAATTCACCATCCTTTGATGGTGAAAGAGAAATGGAAGATGATGTTCAGGCATGGTTTCTTGGACTCAGGAGGTATTTTCAATTGCATAACTACTCATCAAACCTAGAAGCCAAAATTGCCACATACCATTTACATGGGAAAGCTACTATGTGGTGGGATCAGCTGAAGCAAGTTGAGCACATTGATGAGAGTAGGATCACTTGGAAGTAGTTCAAGAAATATTTTCAGAAGGAGTACCTTTTAGGAAACTTCTATTACAATAAAATGCAGGAATTCTTTGAACTTAGGTTGGGAAGCATGACCATGGCAGAGTATGAAAAGAAGTTTGTGGGGCTACTAAAGTATGTGGGGTTTATAAAAGATGAGAAGGTGAAAGTAAAGAGGTTTTTAAGTGGATTTCCATCCTTTTATAAAGAGAATATCCAATATGATGAACCTGGGACATTGACTGAGACCATTAGGAAGGCTAAGTACCTATATGAGAAAGGTAAGGGAAGAGAATCCATGCAAAAATCTTGGAAGGATAAGAAGAAGGAGAAATTTGATCAGAGGAGGAAGGGATTCAAACCTCCTTTCAATAGAAATAGACCTAATAGAAATCATCAAGACTAGTATGCTAACGATGAATCCAACAGAGAAGACTCCTTGGGAAAAAGGGGAAGACCACCAATACAATGTTGGGGATGCAAATAAGATCACATGTACAAGGATTTCCCTCACAGAAAGGACAAAGTGAAGACCGTGCACAACATCCAAGAGGCTACAACAGTAGAAGACATGGGAAGAATTTATGCAGCTTTAGATGATCAACAAGCAGAATACCAATCCAATATGATCGAGGTGGAAGGTATGATCATTAATCATCATGTTGTTATTTTAATTGATTCAGGAGAAATTCATTGTTACATTTATCCTAAAATAGTGGATAGATCACGTTTGGAGAAAAGTAAGCTTGAAAAATCAAGTTTGGTTCAGCTATCCACTGGAACCAAAAGGATAATCCATGATATGGTTAGAGGTCGTTCCATAATTCTTAATGGTGTGAATACTAATGTTGATCTAAATATTATACAATTGGGATCTTATGATATTCTAATTGGAATGAATTGGTTGGACAAGCATCGTGTTGTCCTAGATTGTCATAACAAGACATTTACATGTATTGATGAAGAAGGAAAACAGAGCATTGTGAAAGGAGTTCCAAGACCTATCTCTATAAGAGAGATTCCATCCTTACAACTAAAGAGATGTTTCAGAAAAGGATGTCAATTGTATGCAGCCCATGTGGAGGAGCCATAAAAGACAAAGGGGCCAAGCCTTGAATAATTTTCGATACTACAAGAATTTGAAGATGTATTCCAAGAAATACCAGGGTTGCCACCAAAGAGGGAGATAGATTTCTCTATTGATTTAGTGCCAGGAGTTTACCCCGTATCAAAAACACCTTACAGAATGAGTACACCATAATTAAAAGAATTACAAATGCAGTTGGAAGAATTGTTGAAGAAAGGGTACATACGTCCAAGTGTTTCACCTTGGGGAGCACCAGTATTCTTTGTCAAAAAGAAGGATGGAACTTTGAGGTTGTGTATTGAATTTTGGTAGCTGAATAAATCCACTGTAAAGAACAAGTACCCTCTACCCAGAATTGTTGACCTCTTTGATCAGCTAAGAGGGGCAAAGATATTTTCAAAGATAGACTTGAGATCAGGGTACCATCATGTAAGAATCAAGGAAGAAGACATCAATAAGACAACCTTTAGAACCAGATATGGGAATTATGAATTTGTAGTGGTGCCATTTGGAATGTCCAATGCACCAGTTGTCTTTATGTTCTTAATGAATGGCATATTCAGAAATTACTTTGATATTTTGTCGTAGTATTCTTGGACAACATACTTGTCTATTCTAAGTTAGAGGAAGAGCATGAACATCACCTAAGATTGGTATTGCAAGTGTTGAGGGAACATCAGTTGTATGTCAAGATTAGTAAGTGTTATCTTTACCAAGAACAGATCCATTACTTGGGACACATTATTTCAGAACAAGGTATAGTTGTAGATCCAGAGAAGATTGAAGCCATTAGAGGTTGGCCAGTACCTAGGAATGTTTCCAAAGTTAGATATTTTATGGGATTAGTTGGTTACTACAGAATATTTATAGCAGGGTTCTCTGAGATTTCTCATCCCATCACTTCTTTGAAAAAGAAGGGAATTAAATTTGAATGGACATCTGAGTGTGAAGAGAACTTTAATTTGTTGAAAGAATTACTTACTAGTGCACCTGTTTTAAATATTGTTGACCCAAATGAAAGTTTTGTGGTATGTACATATGCATGCAAGGAAGGACTTGGTGGAGTCCTCACTCAAAATGGACAAGTCATTGGTTATGAGTCTAGAAAGATTAAAAAACATGAGAGGAACTATGCCACGCATGACTTGGAACTTGTTGTCATTGTTCACGCATTGAATATGTGGAGGCATTATCTCATGGGGAATAGATTTGAATTAAGAACATACCACAGTGGTCTGAAATATCTTTTTGAACAACCAACTTTGAATTCAAGGCAAATGAGTGGATGGAATTTTTAAGTGAATACGATTTTGACATCAATAATATCAAAGGAAAAGAAAATAAAGTTGTTGATGCACTTAGTAGAAGAGTACATATCATGCATGCTACAATTGTTAGTATGCATCAGTCAGATTTAAACAGCAGAATTTTAGATGTTGTTGTTACGGATCAGCATTACCTACAGGTAAAATAAATCTTACAACAAGAAGATGTACAACAGAAAATTAAAGAATATGAGATGAAGGAAGATGGATTACTTATGCATAAAAATTGAATTTATGTTCCTAGTTCCGAAGAATTTAGGAATTTGGTATTAAAAGAAATGCATAATGTTCCCTATGTCGGACATCCCGGTTACCATAAAACAATTGCAGCAGTAAGAAACCAATTCTTTTGGTCGGGAATGAAATGAGATATTGCTGATTACATTTCCAGATGTATGAAATGTCAGAGAGTGAAGGTTGATCATAGGCACCCAGCGGGTTTGCTACAACCATTACCATCTCCAGAGAAGAAATGGTAAGTGGTAACCATTGATTTTATAACTAAATTGCCTAGGAAAACAAGACAACATGATTCAATCATGATCGTGGTTGATAAATTGACAAAGGTTGTTCATTTTGTTCCTGTAAAAATGACTCATACAACAGCCATTATTGCATAAATTTACATGAGGGAGATTTCTAGGTTGAATGGGATACCTAAGACAATTGTCTCAGACAGAGATACAAAGTTTACTTAAAATTTATTGAGAGGATTGTTTTAAAGGATTTGGTACAACATATCATCCACAGTCAGATGAGCAGATAGAGAGAGTCATCGAGTAATTGAAGACATGTTGAGAATGTATGTGATGGATAAGTCATCTAAGTGGGAAGATTACTTGCACTTGGTTGAGTTTGCCTATAATAATGGGTATCAAGCTTCATTGAAAATGAGCCCATTTGAAGCACTGCATGGTAGGAAATGAAATACTCTAGTGAGTTGGGATAACCCAGCAGACAGAGTGGTACTTGGGCCAGAATTGCTCAAGGATATGGAAGACCAGATGGTTAGAATTAAGCAGAATTTAAAGGAAACTCAAGATAGACAGAAAATTTATGCAGATAAGAACAGAACAGCTAGAGAATTTAAAGTGGGGGAGCATGTTCTTTTAAAAGTGAATCCCAAGAAGGTATCTTTGGAGTTGGGTAGTTGTACAAAGCTAGCAGCCAGATTCTGTGGTCCATTTGAGATATTGGACAAAATAGGGCCAGTTGCATACATGCTTGCATTGTCTGCTTCCATGAATGTGCATAATGTATTTCATGTCTCTTTGATAAAAAAATATGTACATGATCCTAACCATGTTATTGATTGGCATATGATTCAGGTAGAGACAAAGGAAGGCTTTCAAGTCCAACCAATGTGAATATTGGACAGAAAAGTCAAAATGCTTCAGAATCGAGTTATAGAGCTGGTAAAAGTCTAGTGGACTTGCTACGGTCCTGAAGATGCTATTTAGAGCTTGAAGATTCCATGTGAGCAGAGTACCCGCAACTTTTTGAATAAATTTTGAATTTTTTTTTTCTTCTTTGTATATGCACTGAGGACAACACCAAAATAAGGGGGAGGGGATGTAACACCTCAGGTTTCGATCCCTATATTAAATAATTTATTTTTTTAATCTATGAAAGGCCAAAGTGCCCAAACAATTGAAAGATGCCAGTGTGCCTAGGAAATGTAATTTGTTAATCATTGGTTGTTATACAGACAAGGACAAGAGTTATAGGGGGCTATGATTTCACAAGAGAGGGGGCTTGAGGGGCTAAGAATTTATTTTATATTTTATTTACACATTTTTGTTTTAATGGAGAAAATAGTTACATGAGCTTCTTGGGGAGAAGGCTAAATGGTTCCTTAATTCCAAGAATTACATAAACCCATCTTTGGTCTATGGTGGGGGTTGATTCTTATTAACTCATTCACTCACTCACTCGTTGCTCATTGTTCATGGTACACACCTTTAATTATGTTCTCTCTCCACTCATTCTTGCACCCACTCTTCTTTCCTCATTCGTGTTTGGGTTGAGGGAAAGGAAAACGAATTGTTGGAGAGGAGCCATGGTTTTGTTAGCTATAAAGACTATTGGTGTATTATGGCCATGAATTAAGGCCTGCATGTCTAAGATACTTTGTCCTGTGTTCAATTTTTCTCACAGTTGTGAATCATGAGAGTCCCAGCATGGAGATTCTTGACCAAATGCACTGGAGCCCTGGAAGGAGATGAACAGCGTGAGGGACTGCGTGGTAGAGAAGGGGGTATATTCCCTTGGGTTGTGCAGACTGGGTAGAAGAGAGTTGGTGTACTTTGGATTGTTGTGGGTGATGAAAATCATGTGAGAGCTTGAGTGTTGACTGGTTTGGGAAGCCGAGTGACACTCTGGAACCGTCCTTGTGGATTCATAGCCCTGGCTCGAGGGTGACATTATTGTTGAGACTTGGAACAACATTGTCTACTTTGGGTTGAATGTCCTTGGTCTGCATCCAATTGGTGATTCTTTTCATTAAAGATAAGTGCTCTTTGTCATGGTTTTATTTACCTGTATATTTATTTCTGTTGTGTATTTATTTATCTATAAAATTTGTATCCATATTATGCATGTTTGTTGGTTATTGTTGTGCATGACATATGTCTCATTTATTTATGTTGTAGCATGAATCTTGATTTATGCATGTGAATACTTCATGCATCTTTATTAATTAAAAATTAGATTAGAAGTTGAAATTAGTCTAGAGTGGGCTTGAAGTAGCATTCCTGGACTGTGGGTGGCTGGGTACGTTACAAATTATCAGAGAAATCTCTCCACTTAGTTTATTGAAGTCTCCACGTACCCATGCGCCCTCAATCATATGGTGAGGTTTTCCTTTCTCCTTCAGAGTGATGGTATGGGCCTATTCATGCATATTCCATAGAGGTTCCCCAACCATATATGTTGACCTCCCCTCTACTGAAAGTATCCCAATGGGTCACTTGTTGAGATCTAATGGTCCTGAGACCCAGGGTTCCAATGGTCATGAATACGTAGAGGTTTTCTTCCAGCTCGAAGGTTACTCCCTGTGTAAAGGTACATTACTCACACAATTGAGTGGGAGCCACAATCACATGAATAAGATTTACTCTCACCCACATTCCACTCAACAATCCTCCTTTATCATCAGTGTATCTCCCATCAGTGTAATTCCCTTATGGTTTCTCAGATTAATCTGAACAACTCTCTCTAACCATACTCACTTTAACAGATCAAACGATCCTCGTATGTATAATCCAATGGTGTCCAGGGTCTTCGGGGATGAAACATTATCCCATCAAGGTTTTGTATTCCTCCTCCTCGGAGTGGTTCTCACTAGATCCAACGGATGGGATCGCACGCATATATTCTAAGATATCCATGGTCCTTGGAGCTCCGTCGTCGGATGTCTACCCTAATCCACTTCACATCACCTCCGAAAAATATCACTCCAACGTACTAACATCGAAATCCAATGATCTAATGTTTTCACTTTGTCATCCTCCAATAGATCAACGGTCTCAGTCGACTCGGGGCCTTCCTCTATGGGGTTCAAAAAAAACCTCGTCTAGCCACTCTGAAAGTGGCACCATCCAACCAATTGTATGGATTTGGCCAACACACTGAATCAACGAATGCAAGTCATTCCAATCGAACATAGGTTTTCCTTGGGAAAAACAATCTGACTTAAGGACTTAGCCAATTTTTATGGTTCCACAAGATACTGTCCAAATCTTCAAGAAACAAAAATCCACTCTAAGACCATCAAGGACCTCTCACTTAAAAAAGATCTTGCATATATTTTAATATTTCCACATAAATATTTGGGTTTTCCACCACCACCTTCCACGCGTCAAACATGTGGGAGCCTTGAGCAAGGAGAAAATAGTGGGCCCTTGGTCACAGCAAAGGAGCATATGACTCCTCACAATTAACCCCCAAGAGACCAGGAGCTTTGCCAATTTCCCGATTGACAAGTTCATCTGCTTCATAATTATTATGCCTATAAGCATGAAAAAAACACATGTGAATACCACTAGAGTGAAGTTGGATTCAATCCTCAATTTTATTTAGAGAAATATCCTTCGGTGAGGAACCTAAGATCATAAGACTGATAACCATTTTGGAGTCCCCGACTACATTCAAGGTCTTGATTTGCTTATGTTTGACTAATAAAATTCCCTGAAATAGAGCGTAGGGTTATGCTCTATTATTTGTTTTGATTCCCAAATTCCAATAATAGTCCAAGACTTTATTTCCTCTGAGCTCTAAGAGAACCCACACCTACCTCCCTTGTATGGATATATGTTACACTTCATGTAACTGTATATAAAGGAAGAGTAAGAGTATGTTCCTTGAAATTTGAATTTGGTTTTTTTTAATTACTACTTCAATTTATCATTAAGTCATAAGGTAATGGACATATTTGTATTATTGTAAATATGTAATAGGTAGCCATAAATATTATTGAGTATGGTGTATAGTTATGTTTTTTTTTAAGGTAGAGATAAGGACACCCCAAGTAAGTAAGGAAACCTTCATTTGAAAACTTAGAGTATACAACTTATGTAAGTATTAATCATTCTTAAAAATGGAAATTCAATTAAAATGGATTTATGTTAGTGATTATTTTTTACATTATGGTAATTATTTTTTTATTGAAGTTTCATTTGATTATTTGATCTATGAATAAAGGATTTATAGTCCACTCATTTTACTAACATGGATACCTTGCATAAATAACTTTGGATCTTTGTTTCTCTTCCATGTACAAAGATCTATGTTCTTTTGATGGTTGCAAGGCATGTGATATGACAACCAATGGCCTATTGTTGTTTAATGTAACATGCACACAACAAATCACTCGCAATGAAATGATAATCAAGTCTCTGAGTTCTAGATTATGTGCTCAATGAAATTATGGGTGCAACTTCTTTGCAACAAAATTGACTCCTTTAGATGGGTTTTGAATCACATGTGATTCTTGTGTACCATTTGTTCACATACCCTTACCCAACATGCATTCAACAAAGATCTCTTTGTCGATACAAGAATCCAACAGTCAATGTGTTCAATTATATGCATATACGTAATGTCAAAATCGCTTTCCCATCAACATATTTAAATGCATTATGTTTTACAGCTTCATGCTCAATGGAACCACCTTTAGCATGAACTTATCATTCTAATTCAACTACAAATTATAATATGAACTCTACTAGTTAAATATGCAAATCTAGTACTTTTGCGTTTGTTTAGAAATGACACACTCTATTACAAACTTGGATTCATGTATCAAAATGTCTTCTTTTAAAACCAAAACAAATCACCCAAATTGATGAAATTGATTTCCAACAAGTTCTAATGAATGGGGTTCAAACCCACAACACAATAAAATCTTAAATTGTTGTGTGAGATCTCAACCAGCATAGGTAGTGCTTCACCCTAAAGTTTATTCTATCGGGAACTCTTTCTTTTAATACTCCAACAATCATTAAAGGAATAATTTATAAAGGGAGGAATGTCCCAACACTTCCAATAGAAGGAATGTGACCACCAATTAGCAATCCCAACCAATACAATGTTCTATCATGACAACTGATAGGTGAGCATGACAAATTATTGACCAACTACAACGATGACAAATTCTTGAGTAGCTACATCAATAAAGGAATACAAGACAAAATCATAAGCAACCAAATCTCTCCCTTATTGACAAAGGATATGTAGAATGGATAAAAATAAAGGTGAATAAATCATTGTTTAATAGCATATGTCATGCCATTCACTACCATCCACCCCATGTACCATCCAGGGAAGCATCCCATGTTTTACGGGCCAAGAGGACACCTCAACCCATGTGTATGACCTGTTTACAACCCAAAGGGACACTAGAAACCACCACTAACCTCTAGATGTTACAAATTAAGTGATAGAGGTGCATACGACCTTAGGGTTGTTGACTTTTTGTTGAGTATGGCTATCTGTGGCCAACGGATTCAAAATCACCAAATTGTTGTTCTTCGGATGCAAAATTAGAAACTTACCGTGACAATTTCAATGACTAGAACATCATAAGCATTAATTATCATAATTCAAAATGAAATGGATAGTGGATGTCCTTGCATTGTTGGTATTCACCCAATGCTAAGGGAAAACATTTTTTTAGTAAGAGTTATCAAAACTATGCTCTAAAATTGTTCATATCAACCCATGAAAAGGAAATTGAGCATAACAATCTCTCAAATTCTTGGCTAACAATTCATGAGCATGTTATCTATTAGAACAATATTCAAATATTCATTTTCCTAGAGCTTGCCATTGAATTAATCACCCAGGAAGAAATTGTGTTTTACTATGCATAATTTTCTCAAATTTATATAATGAACAAAGAGGAGTTTGGCTCTGAACTATGCACTCATACCATAAATGAAATCCATAATATTAGACAGAACAATAAAACCACATCATAATACACGATATTTTACCTTGGAAACGCAAATGTGAAACTGGCTTTGAATGGTTGCTTGATTTTCATTTCAACAATATCTTGTACAATGCATCTTATGGATCTCTCTATGCATCCTCCTCTCTTGGCCAACAAAAATCCCTTTGAGAGTGAAAGTATAGGAACAAATAGGGAGATATGGGGTAATGGGAAGTTCAAAAGGCATGAGCTTTCATTTCCCATTCTTCGGTATTTTCTCTCCTATTATTATTTTTCATTTTCATTTATCTCTCGTTTTTTCTCTCTCTTTTGTCTTATTTACTTTTACATTTTCATTGTATTTCATAGTTTATGTGTCCTTCATTAATCACTGAATTACCTTGCAAGTGTAATCTTACAACCATTCATGTGTTCAAATCCATTTCATAGCATTATTAATATAAACATTTCATACAAAGAATTGACAAAATAAAGAAAAAGAAAAAACTAACATAAATGAAATAAACAAAATTGAGTATTGGCTTAAATTAAAACTCCCATAATTATATAACTATAAGTTAAGAGTTCAAAGTCCAAACATTCATAAAAACTATGAACAAAGTTTCACAACACAGAGAAACTAAAAAGTAATTAGCGTAGTGTTGGGAGGGGGTGGTCATGATGCAGGGTTTAATTGGTGAGTGAGAAATTTGCATCTATTTGTTGCATAAGTTCCAAGCCATCAATTAAAGACAATTAATTAATAAATTGTCATTTTTCTTTTTACGCTAAACATTAAATTTTAACATTTTTACACTAACTTTAGTGATATACATGACACATCTCTTTTACCTAAAATGTACAAGGAACACGCCTTTTTGTATAAGTTATAAATTATTATATTGATATAGAATGAAATAGTACAATTCAAGAGAGGGTGAGGCCCATTAGAACTAGGCTCTCTTATCTCGAATCCGATGAAAAAAATAAAGGATTTTCCAGTCTTAACTACTGCAGAAGTTAGTTGAAAATATACCATAGTTGTAAAGCAAAATTGGGCCAAAAGACACTAAACTTTGAAAACTAACAATGTTAACAACCATAAAACTAATATTGAAAGTAATCCTTACACTAACTAGCATGTAAGCCAAAACACATAGAACTATAACAATATTCTTCATATAAACAAAGGGAAATATAATAGCCATAGAGATCATTCGTAGGCTTCAATGTCTAGGTTAATGGGGTTTGAAGGGGGTATTACCTCCATCCTGTGGCTGCAATGTATAGGGATTCCCTTTCAACATCAATGTCCTCCCCATTCTCCTTCTCATTTGAAGTGAGAATAAAATTGATGAAGGAATCGTATTTTCTTTTGATTTGTTCCAACTTTTCGAGAATAGGGTTAGCTTCTTGTTTTCCAATGTTAGAAGCAATCATTTCTTTAACATGCCAGTATAGGTCAACTATCTTGGCATATTTAGAATCTCTACCTCTAGAATGCTCTAGGTTGGGTATGACCTCACCTGCCCACTCATCCTATACATACTTCAGGGTTTAAGCTTGATTATGCCTAATGTTGGATTCTATAAGCTCCATTTGTTTCTCCATGTTATCTCAATTACAACACCGGTAACCTCGATGAATATCCACAATCTCCACTTTCTTGGTTTTGAAACTATGAGGTTTGTCATTCATTTTCTTTCCCTTTTTCATATTTGGTTTCCTACCTCATCTCTTGTGTCCCTCTTCCCACTATTCTCCTCTGGAACACTAGATGGGGTGGAAAATATTCCATTCTTCCTCCTTGCAAGAACACTAGACATTTATGCATCCTCCTTCTTCTCTCTCACTTAGACTATGCCTTATCTTCCAATGCACCTCCAACATAAATTGGGTAGAGACTCTCTTCCCTTGAAGGGATCAATTCTCATTAATCCTCTAAAGGGTTCCTTCCATGATGAATAGTGATGTGCAAACTCAAATCCCCTTACTCAAGAATGATTTTTAGACTTGCTTCTCTATCAGGTAGAGGTACCTCAAGTCTACTGATGGTATTGTTTTCATCCATCTTTAATACTACAGTTGCATCTTTGTCACCCCATTTGGGAGTATATGATGCATGTTGCATCTTTATGTGACTATAAAAAATTGTCAATATCAATTAGTTATGTATGATGTGTTATTACAATTAAACTCCAATGGAATTTCTCACTAATGTTTTTGTATCATGCGCATATGTAAGCAATGACTTAAGTGAGCCATTTCCATACAACTAGTTAGAAGCTATTAAAATACATTGGTTAATGTGAGAGTATCCTTTGTCAATTTGATAGTGACATTAAAAATAAAAAAAAATGGTGTCATGTTTAGTGGGCCATCTTTAACTTATGGTTTCTATTTATACGATCTTAGAGGCTATCTTGAAACAATGACATATGTCTAACTTAAGATTTTGGTCCATTAAATTTTTTTCGGTTAGAAATGCTTTCCATGAATACAACAAACTATGACTATTTGATATGAAATACTACGATGGAATATCTTATTAATATTCTTTTAAATTCATTTTCCATGTAGGACATGAATTAAATAAATTTCATTAATGATAAAGCAAAACAAACTTTAAAAAGTCAAACATCATCCCCTTTACACACAATGGCTCTACTCTAGTTAGAGTTTGAACCTGAATTATTTGCATGACGATGCCATATCCCAACCACTATATCCCAATAAATTATAGATTAAAAAAAAAACTATTCTACAAGAATGGATTAATTATTCTATAAGATATGCTCATGTGGCATATGTACAAAGTTCCTTTCCATTTTTTAATGAAATATTCGAAGCCCTTGCAATTAGGCACTACTACATAATAATTGGTGGGGCCATGCATTGTTGTTGATCTCTCATTTGGATCTGCGTGTAACGCTCTTCGAAATTGTTTTTATTTTGAAATTTCATGTGCGAACTTCCATATCCATTGGGAGTTGGAATCACATGTTTGTCGTGTAAAAGGTAAAGTTTAACACAATGAAAGAAACTTTTCCAAGCTCTTAAGAAAGATCCATTAAGAAACTTTGCATTACAAACGCCATTAGATCTTTGAAAATAGGTTTAACTCATTCTATTGTCAAAACATACTTGTCTTTATTTTTGTTTTGTGTAATATTAGTTCATTATTTTTTTAAACATATTCAATTATGAATATAAATCTATATTTTAGAATTATTATTGATCTATTTTTGTGTTAAGTCTTGGACACCAAATAGAAGAGTTCTTAACTCTATGTTTGTAATAAAATTTTGGGGCAACCAAAAGTTTCAACATTGAAAATCCCAGTTGACATGATTGATAAAACTATTATTGGTCATTTTATATAAATGGAAATGCTTAATGTTCGACAACACAGGTATTCCAACAGAGGACGAACACCTTCAGTAACCACTCACATAACCAGATTAAGATCAACACACCGATGTTTTCACGTGGTAAAACCCCTACGGGGAAACATCCACGGCCCCAGCCAACGCGGCCACTTGGAGCAGTTTATTAATGCAAAGAAAAAGATTACAGAGAGATTTTACAAGAGAGTTTCTCACAATC
>ML781190.1:199277-213325 GCA_009831015.1 Picea engelmannii | reverse complement strand
TATGTCGGGAACATATCGTGACCGTCGGATTGCCTAACTACAAATGCATACTAGTGCATACTAAAGAAACACACTTTTACCTAACGACATATTAGACCAAGTAGATCTTAACTAACTCCTAAGTGTCTAAATATCCTAACACTTAATTTCTATGGTTGTGTTGAAGGTTGTAAGTATTGGTTGAATAGTCAAAGAATGCATGGAGAGGATGGTCATAGCATTATAGCAAGAACTCAAGTGAAAGCATGCACTTGCTTTTACTTTACTTCTATTTTTTTCACAAAGTGTCTAATCGAAGTATTTGTTAACATCAATTGTATTTCTAATCGAAATTTGTGGTTGTTTATGTTTTTGAATATATCTTGTTATTTGTTTTCTCAATATTGCATTGCTTAGTGATTAAACAAACTATTAGTATATTTGTATCATGCCTCATTTTGGTTAGATCAAACAAGTGAAGCACCATGAAATAGCCACACTAACTTATATAGACCCCACTTAAGATCAAGAATAGGAACCATTTTTTAACCAATATATCATAACATTCTATGACATAAATAAATTTATTTTCAACTTAAAATTTTGATATAGTTCTTGAATACTTTCTAATGTTTTTAATAATAAAATACAATTTTGACCAACATTTCCACTACAACTTCAAATATCGTTTAGAGATAAAAAAATACTTTTCAACCTCAATTTCAACCTACATATGGCCTACTTGAATTTCAACTAGAATTTGATTTGTCTTTGGAAGATTTAAGTAAATTCAAAATTCGACAAAACCCCTAGACACCTAGTTACATCATGCACAAAACCTAAATCATGAAATTTTGATTATCCTTAAAATTTCACCAAATTGCATATGTTGATTTATACAAATTGTTAATGTTAAGTTTATGCGTCATCACCAAACATCGTGGAAATCACTCATTTTGCCTTGAAAGACTCTTGAATTAAAAAAAGACTTATGTATATTGTGTTATTTTATTTATGTTTTGTACTTATTTTATATTTAAGGATAAAAAAATTTGTAAAGACTTATAGTTTTACATTTCGTTGGTATTGATAATTGCATTTTATTAAAAAGCCCACTGCAAATATTACATATTTCAACTTTGACCTATTGTAAAAAAAAATCACTTCAAGCTTATTTGCTCAAAGTACTACTAATCTTCCAAGGGAATTTAATAATTGAGTGAAAAAATTGTAGTATCGAACACCTACAGGTAGACAAACTTTTAAGTATGCTTTATAATATCTTGCATTTGTCTAGTTTTATGTAAAATATCTCAAATAAGTCATTTTTGTATCAACACCTTATTACTACTATAGGCGCGTAGACTCTCTGTTGATATATTGTAATTAGAACTTATATAATTTAAAATAAAACACCAAGTATAATGAAATGTTATAGGGAAAAAATTAATGACTCAAGAAGAATATATAAAATGAAAGCAAAGACTACAAAGTCATAAATGGACATTGATACTATGCTAGAAAACTATGGCTTATTTCACGTACAAAACTTTGCATATGATGTAGGAAATTGTTTGTTTAATGTATTGCAAGTGCTAATTCATTTTAGATGCACATCAACAGAAATTAGAGAGGGCATGATCGAATACTTTAGGGCTTGTTTGCAAAAACAAGATAAGAGGTAATCACATATTATTAACTTGAGCTAAATAAATAGAATTAATGCATAATGTTAGTGACCCATAAGTCTATTTGAACAAAATGTCTAGATCAACATTATTGGTATAGCACCGAAGGATAGAAGCCTATGGGAGGGGACATTTTCTACATACATTGGGCATTGAATTGGATAAAAATACCAATAAGAGTTTGGTCAAAAACTCGAGTGAATAGCTACTTGCATTTCAACTCAAACCTATTTATAGACACATATGACATATTGTTCCATGATGAAAATCCACTCGATGGACATTTTGGGCCAATACTATGCAAAATAATGATTCACAATTATTTTAGTCTTCAAGAAAACAAAGTAAGTTAAGTTCATATGTTTGAAAGTATGTATGGCGAGAGTTCTTTTCAAATATTATGCCAATTACAAAATAATGATTGCAATGTGGCTTATTTGTGACATATTATTTCAAAAACTTCTTACAATGCAATTATGCAAAATGACTTCTTTGCAATTAGATGCATTCACCAACATATTAGTAACAATGTAATCAAGAAAGTAGAAAAATAGCAAATTGACAAGGTTACATGATACATTTGTTAATTTTAAATGTTGTTATTAGATTATTTCCCATTTACTAGAGCAACAGTATAAAGAGGATCACTGAAAGAAACACAATCACAAGGTACACATCATTTTATCCTGGGAAACCCTCATGGGGGAGAAAACCAAGAAAAAACTTCATCAATAATAGATTGCCAATATAATGCCAATACTAAGACCAAAACACTAACGATAATCCAAGGTTGAGCATGTGTGTCTCTCCTCCTTGTAACTGCAGCTACCTTCAAAAATTGCACACTAGATGAGTGACTGAGTGAGTGAACAAGTGAGGCACCATCCTCACTTATAAATACTAGTTGAGGAGGCGCTAAGGCTATGTCTCTTCACCAAGTAGGGCCGACTTCTTCCAATAATGGTTAAAAGCACTTTATTAAACCCTAGGGGGAAACTTTACAAACACCACCATATAACTATGGTTTGACCAATCCACAAAAGAGGATTTGGTCATACAAGACCCGACATGATCAATCCACAAAAGGGGATTTGATCTATAGAATAATAACTCAATTATGATTAGAATATTCTTCAAAGTTACAATATTTCAACACTCCCCCTTAACAATAAGGGTATTCTACTGACATAACCCAATACAACATCATCAGGAGAGAGAGACGGCAACATCATCATCGGCATCTGGAACACTGACTGGCACATCTACAAATCATCAGAAGTTTTTCTCATCATCAATATCATCACCGTTCATAGCATGGAGCTGGAGTAGCATCAGCATCATCAACATGAAGCTAAAACATCAACATCAATTATCATAAAGCTAACAAAACAATATCACCAACATGAGGTTGGTACAACATCAACAACAGCATGAGGTTGAAACAACAATATCACCAGCACGAGGTTAATACAACAACAACATCATCATCATATGGAAACATAATGAGGCAGGTGCAACAACATAATTTTGTGGTACTCTGATAGACTGTCCTTACCATACCTTTGGGATCTTCCCAGGAATCATAAGATTCCCTAGGATATAAAATCCTAACAAGCTACCACGTGGTACTCTGACAAACCGTCCTTACCGGACCTTCAAGATCTTCCCAGGAATCATAAGATTCCCTAGGATATAAAATCCTAACAAAGTTACCACTATTGGCCATAGTTGGCATATACATGCACAGGTACTCTGACAGACCATCCTTATCGGACCTTTGGAATCTGCCCATGGATGATCAATCCCCCAGGGTATAAAATCCTAATGGAGCTACCCATTGTTGGTCAGGATACGATAGTATCATCAACATCACTCCCCCTTTCGAGGGAGGTCCTTTTGGACAATACCAATCTTGTCTCGGAAGTACTCAAACTTCACATGAGACAGAGGCTTGGTCAACACATATACAACCTGCTCATCTGTGCCAACATATTGGATCTTTATAGCTCTCCTCTGCACCATATCACGAATGTAGTGATATTGGATCTCTATGTGCTTCAACTTATCATGGAACATTGGGTTCTTCGTCATCTTTATAAAACTCTGGTTATCACATACAATCACAGTGGCTTCCATCTCCAAATCGAACAGACTTGTCAACAACTTTCGAAGCCATAGTGCTTCGCAACTGGTGGAACATGCTACAATGTATTCTGCTCCTGTCATGCTAAGATCAATACTAGATTGCTTCCTTCTTTTCCATAAAGTCATGGTTGACCCCAGACTGAAACAACATCCTGAAGCGCTCTTTATATCAGAATCACTTACAGCCCAATCTGAATCAGTATAACCATACATTATGAAGTCATGATCTCCAGTATAACAAAGACCATAATCCAACGTACCCTTAAGGTATCTCATGACGTGCTTTGCAGCTACAAAGTGAACACGTCTGGGCTCTACCAGATATTGACTCAAGGTGTTCACAGAAAAGCATATATCTGGCCTAGTATTCATCAGATACATCAACGAACCAATAATTTTTCTGTACAAAGTAGCATCAACCAATTCCGACGAAGTATCAACCAGGAGCTTCAGATTTGTTTCCATGGGTGTGTTCATGGATTTACATTCCAACATGTCAAATATATTCAGTATTTCAATTGCATACTTCCCTTGGTTAAGGAAGATCTTCTCTGGGATCTACCAAACTTCAATACCTAAGAAATGATGCATCTAGCCTAGGTCTTTCATCTCAAATTCTGCAGCGAGCTTCTTCTTACACTTTGTGATGAGATTTTAATCTCCTGTTAAGAATAAGTAATCCACATACAGTAGCAGTATAAGTAGCTCATCATTCGTAACCTTGAAGAAAAGGTTAGAATCATCTTAACTCTTGGTAAATCCCAAGCTCTTTAGGAAACTATAAATTCTGCCATACCAAGCTCTAAGAGCTTGCTTCAGCCCGTACAGAGATTTCTTCAATCTACAAACATTATTCTTCCAATATTCAACTTAAACCCTCGTGGTTATTCTATATGCACTTCTTCTTCAATAACACCATTTAAGAAGGTTGTTTTCACATCCATCTAGTGTAACTTCCAGTTCATTTTGGTTGCAAGAGCTATGATGGTTCGCATAGAAGTGTATCTGGATACAGGAGCAAAATTCTCTTCATAATCAATACCTTCCTTTTGAGAAAAACCACGAGCCAAAAATATTTCTTTGTGTTTCTCAATACTTCTGTCTGCTGCATATTTTGTCTTGTATATCCACTTGGAAGATACCACATATTTTTTCTTTGGTCTGGGAACTATTTCCCATACATCATTCTTTACAATGGACTTGTATTCTTCTATCATGGCATCCAACCATTCTTTATTTTGAATGGCTTCTTCAAAGCAAGTGGGTTCCTTTTCTATGAGATCACACATCAAAGCCATATAGTTAGAGAAAGGATTAGGCTTCCTGCTTTGTCTCATGGTTCCTTCTAGGGAACCATACTTCTCTCCATATTGAATAAGTTTTCTCTCCCAAACTGGCTTTATCTTGTGAGAGATCGTCATATGGGGAGGTTCTTGAGATTCTATCATATCATGATCTTCTAGAATCTCATCATCGGGGTTAACTTCCTTCACGGATTTTGCAACTCTGGGAGCTATAGGTTATTCTCCATATACTTCTTCAAGATGGAATTTCATTGATATCTTAAGTGTTGCATATTCATCAAAGGTTACATCTATGTTGATCTCAATATGATGGTAACCTAGTATGTAAATTCTCAAGACCTTGGAGAGCTCAGGTTACATCTATGTTGATCTCAATATGATGGTAACCTGGTATGTAAATTCTCAAGGCCTTGGATACCTCACAGTATCCAACAAGTATTCCCTTATTTCCTGAGGTATCCAACTTAATTATCTTTTCTTTTGGAACATGTACAAACACTGGACAGCCAAATATTTTGAGATGGCTTACTTCTGGTTTCTTTCCGGTGAAAATTTCTTCAGGAGTTTTGAATCCAAGTGCACTATGGGATAGTATGTTTTGGACATAGACTGTTGTTCTTGCTGCTTCATCCCATAAGTGCATTGGAAGATATTGATCGTGAATCATAGTATTCATTGCTTCCATAATTGTTCTATTATTTCTTTCTACTACACCATTTTGTTGAGGATTATAGGGACCGGTGAACTCCCTCTTAATCCCAACATCTCTATAAAAGCTTCCAAATTCATTTGAGGTGTACTCCCTCAATTATCTTACCTGAGTATCTTGATTTTTCTTTCGAAGAGGTTTTCTACCAAGGCTTTGAATTCCTTGAAATTTCCGAGTACTTCATCTTTTGACTTCAAGAAATAAACCGAAGTATTACGAGAGTAATCATCAATAAATGATACATAATATACATACCCTCTAAGAGAGGTTGATGGAATTGGACCGCATACATCCGAGTAGATGAATTCCAAAATTCCTTCTGCTTTATTGTCGCTCTTTGGGAAATGATTCTTTATGTTCTTTCCTTGTGCACATCCCTTGCATACACCTTCATGATCAACCTTAAATTATGGTAAACCTGTGACTACCTTGCTTAGATATGGTAAGGATTTGTAGTTAATGTGAGCTAGTCTTCTATGCTAAAGTTCACAAGGACTTTCAGTAGAGTGAGTCAAGGCTACATCTTAGTGACCTTTTAACTTGCACAAACCACCTTCTTTTGTTCCAATAACAACTGCATCTTATATGGTTTTTCCTTTAGGCCACATAAGAACTTGACCATCTATGAATGCAACCCTGAAACCTTTCTTATCTAGAGTTGAGATAGAAAGTAAGTTCTTTGTCAAACTTGGTACATAGAGTACATCCTTCATTGTCATCAGATCTCTTGAATCCAGTTTGTAAGTGGATTCTCCCATTCCTTTTATAGGGTATTGATAGTCATCTCCAAATGAAACTTTATGGGGGATTTCATTTTCTATAAGGCTAGAGAGAATGTATTTTTGACGTGTCATGTGCTTAGAAGCACCACTATCTATGAGCCAAGTATCCTCTCTAGGTATCACAGATCCTAAGAGGACGGAGAACAAAACATAATCTTCAATTTCTTCTTTAGTCAACTTCTTGGGTGGCTCATCATCTTCAGCTGCATGGGCATGATCTCTTATGTTATTTATCTTATTGTATTATTCCTTTCTGGCAGGACAGTTCTTAGAAATGTGTCCCATCTTATCACAATGATAGTATTGATAAGAGGAGAAGTCTTTTTTTCCTTTCTTGGACCCTTATGATATTTTTGGAATCTCCTTGGAGGGTGAGATTCTTTATGGAAATGGGTGAATCTCTTTGGAGAGTGAGATTCTTTATGAGGGTGGGTATCCTTTTGGAAATGATACATTTTCTTTCCTCCTTTAGCATGAGCAGCTAGGGCTTGATCTTCATCTCTTAATAGTACGACTTCTTGATTGGCCACTCTTGCTTCTTCTTGAACACATTCTTCCCATAGATTGTCAAATTGGAGTTTCTCTTTTCTTGCACAGATAGTTTGGATGAAGGCATCCCAAGGTCTTGTGAGACCATTAAGAGTTTCCATTGTGAGTTCATCTTCATCTAGGTTGTCTCCAATTTCTTCTAATTGTTCCTTGAATTGAGAAACCCTAGAGAAATAGTCATGGATTGTTTCTCATTTCTGTATCTGTGTATTCTTGAGTTGTGTTCTCAAATTCATCTTCTGGTTGATGTTCTTTCATTCATACATTTTGGTTAGGGCATCAAACATATCCTTTGGATTATTCTTATCAGACAATTGAGGTATCAAGTGGTCTTTAATGTAATATGCAATTATGCTTTTGGCCCTAATCATATCCTTCTTGTACTTCTCTTTGGTTGATTCTTCTTCGGGTTCCGATACATTTTCTTTTATGAATTTTCCAAGGTCATTCTCTTCAAGAATGATTCCAATTATATACTTCCAAGCACAAAAATTTTCCACACCTTCTAACTTGTCAACAAACTTGGTTCTTGCATACATCTTGACCTGGAGCTAAGAAAATGACCAGAAAATGAAAGTGCTCAAAAACTAAATCTAAATTTACTAGGAGGTGTGTTGGGCTGAGGAGAGTTGGTTGGAGCTGATTGTTTCAAAAATTCCAAGATTCCCCCCCTGAAACTTGACCTGCACACTTTTGGACTGGTACTTCTAGAACCGGTTATGGTTTCATGGTTTTTTGGTACCATTCAGAACTAGGGTTTGACTTTCCATAGAATATGCCCACTGAAAAGGTGTTCTCAAGCTGCCAAAGGATGCGCTAGGGTAGGGCGCACTTCCCTAGATGGGTTTTGGTCGGAAATTCCACTTCAGTAAAAATCCCTAATTTCCTTATACGACAATAGTGATTCTTTTAGATACCCAGTGAAAGGTGCTCTATTCAATCAAGCTTTGATACCATGTTAAGTTTTAATGTTGTTATTATATTATTTCCAATTTACTAGAGCAACAACATAAAGAGGATCACTGAAAGAAACACAATCACAAGGTACACATCATTTTATCCTGGGAAACCCTCATGGGGGAGAAAACCCAGCAAAAACTTCCGCAATAATAGATTGCAAATACAATGCCAAGACTAAGAACAAAACACCAACGATAATCCAAGATTGAGCATGTGCCTCTCTCCTCCTTCTTGTAGTTGCAGCTACCTTCAAAAGTTGTGCATTAGATGAGTGATTGAGTGAGTGAACAAGAGAGGCACCATCCTCACTTATAAATACTAGTTGAGGAGGCGCTAGGGTTATGTCTCTTCATCAAGTAGGGCCGACTTCTTCCAATAGTGGTTAAAACCACTTTATTAAACCCTAGGGGCCGACTTTACAAACACCACCATATAACTATGGTTTGACCAATCCACAAAAGGGGATTTGGTCTTATACAAGACCCGATATGATCAATCCACAAAAGGGGATTTGGTCTTATACAAGACCCGACATGATCAATCCAAAAAAGGGGATTTGATCTATAGAATAATAACTCAATTATGATTAGAATATTCTTCGAAGTTACAATATTTCAACAACAATTAGTATTTCCATATAAAGAAGGTTATATTGAGGGTGGGTTGTTTGTTTATGAGTGGCTAGCTAGGATATTAAACATCAAAATCCACTTATGGCCTTCTGAAATAGGGAAGAGCACAACTTCAATACCTTCTTCTGCACAAAGAGTGAAGGTATTTGACATAGTTGAAATTCGAAAAAGTGAAACACATATAGTATATGAACCATCAAAAAAGTACAAATCTTTGTGAATGTAAATTACAAGATATTTTCTGCAACAAATAAAAGTCAAACAAGTATATCTTTATGCAATGTGAAAAATCTACCTAGGAACAAACGTTTGCAACAACACTCATACAACACACTTAAAGAAGACATAAGTAATCATAGTAATAGGTTAGTAAAGACCAAAAGAAAAAGGCAAGGAAAAAATTACATTCTTCGTGGACAACTATTGAAAAAGGTAGACAAAAAGGAAAAATATTGTATTATGAAAAGAAAAAAAAGGTTCTAATAGGAAAGACACAAAAATGAGGAATCGCTTACAATTGCATAGAAAGAATTCTAGAAACAAATCACATGTGAGCAAACTTTATTTCAAAAAGATGTTATACTGAGAAAACAAGAATAAGAACAAGTGCATTTTGATTAGAAAATGAAAAAAAAAATCACAACAAAGCTCAACAAATGGTTCTAACGATAGCCACATTTGCAAATTTTGCAAGAAAGCATTAGAAAATGAGGTAGACCCTAAATTTGTTGGCCCAAAAAAAGTTAAATGAAACAAAAGTATAAGAATAATGAAGAAATGGCTATCAATAAAATCATGGAATCAAAGGTTAATTGTGATGAAGATGAAGCCAATAACATCATGCAATTTATGGATAAGATTGAGAAGTCACGAAAAGAATTTGCGGACAAAATTGACAAGTTAATCGAAGATTTTGAAAGAGAATGGATAGACTTAATAAGACATATCAATGAAAGGAACAAAACATCAATGATAACTAATGAGCATAGAGAAGGGATTAATCAACTAACTGAAAGATGAGGTGATTTAATGAAATAACCCTTGATTTACGAAAATTCACCACTAAAATTGGACTCCTCAACCAAAAATAATGAAAGAAATCATGGTAGAACAAGTCAGCCCAATAAAATTAAAATCAAAATACCTAATATTCAGAATGAAGCAATGCCAAAAATATGATTAGCTTCAATCTTATCAGCCCACCAAAATAAGAATGAAGATAGGGTGTCCTAAAATGAAACTAATACTTGAAAAGAACAATTGCAAAAACTGACTACAAAATATATTCCACCTCATATAAGAAAGGTTGATAAGACCCAAGAACCCATAAAAGAGAAAAGTAAACCTATAGTTCCACTTGAGAAAAGTGAACCTACAGTTCCACTTGCAACCATGATGGGGAAGTTACAACCTAAGACCATGAAACTCAAAGGAATAAAAAAAAAATGTAACTATTTGTGTAGATTCCAGCAATACTCATAATTGTATAGACATCAATCTTTCTAAGAAACTAAATGTTTTTGTGTACCCTGGAAAGGACCTCACAGTTACAATCATTGATGGATAAAAGGTCAAAGAAGTAGGAAAATGTCATTAAATCTCAATTCAAATACAAGAATTGGAACTACAAACAGGGTTCTACACTCTACCACACAATGAGATGGATATGTTATTGGGTATTTAATGGTTGATTTAGTTGGGATCTTATAACATCAATCTCAAATAACAATTAAGGGAATTTAGTTGGCAAGGACATAACTATAAATTATATGGTGTTAAAAGTTCCACCCTCAAGAAATGTGATTTACAACTAATGAAAAAAGGACAAGAAACACAAATAAACATACAACAATGAAAGCAAGGAAGGAATGTTAAAAAGGAGAATCAAGATTTCATATTAATTAACTATGTCAAAAGACTTCAAAATATGTTGCATGTGCTACAAAGAAACCTTGTAAGGAATTAAATCAAGAATCAAGTCAAACCCTTACAACCAGATAAAGATGATGCCAATAATAAAATATGCTTAACTATAGAGAATCCTGTTTGTTATGCATTGAGGACAAAGCATTGTTTGATGTTATGCATTGAGGACAAAGCATTGTTTGAAGGGATGGCAATGTAACAACCATACTACTACTACCATTGATGCTAATAATAATAATAAATTATATAATCATTAGGTTAATGAAACATTAAGATCCACACACTCGTTCACCTTGTGACTAATCAATGTATATTTATACACCATCACGTGGCTCATTGTAGTCCTTGTGACTAATCAATGTATATGTATACACCATCACGTGGCTCATTGTAGTTATCAGTCATACCATTCATTTATTATTCTTTATTTTATTATATATTGGATTAATTACTATGTTAATATTGTAATAAACAAGGATTGTTTATTCCACTAAACAATTAAAAAAAAAACACAAAAACATGCATATGTGCTCTCTTTTTTATAAATTTGTAGTTTTTATATTAAACACATATTTCACATGCATGCAATAATGTGTCACTTTAGTTTCTCACTTGTTAAAATACCATCATTGTGTATTACTTTTATAGTTTCAATTTTGTTTTTCCAAATACTAATACAAACTGAGAAGAACATGAAGGCAACATACATTAAGATCGGGTGATGGTCTAGTCTCCTCTCCATCACACCCATTGGATTACCATTGGGTTTAGTAAGGAGGGTTATTTAGTATTCTCCCTTTCATTTTTTGTTAATATTCTTAACTTTGAAGCTACTACCCCTAAAGAGGCATCTACTAAAAGCTTGCAAAAAACTTGGGAAAAAAAGTTTAAACCTTTTCCCTTTATATTTCATTATAGGATATATTCCAATATTATTGAACCAATGGGAGAGAATGAGAAATCAACACATTGTCCCACATGGATGGCTTCCCCATTTTTTGTTTAAGCATTGTAAATTTATAGATACTAAGATTTAAAGCCAGGGAACCCTCATTAGGGAGCCTTCATAGATAGATTCATATATAGTATCAAAATAATGAGCACCATGTGTTTCAAACTTTGAGCTAATTTGGTTTCTTTTAGCCTTCTCCTCAAGTTGCAAACTTTTATCCCTCCTTTAGTACGAATATTGTTCTTCTTGGATAACTCAACTAAAATACATCAAGGGAATATTGCATATTTTAATTTCACAAGTATCCTTATTTTGTTGAAGTGGTTTTAAGAGCTTGAAAATAGTAGTAATGAGACAAGTGGAATCCCATACCAATGAATTACATGGGATATTATTGCATTACAACTACTCTATTATCCACTGAATATCTCTAAAGCTCACTCTCTTTATACTTAATGGCTATTTAATGTTGTGAAATAAAAGGCTCGTTCTTGATCTAAAGGACCTTTAAAACATAACGATATGCCCAAGTAAGATCAAATGTTAGGGTCATACCCTACCCCCCTTACTTAGATATTTTATTAATGTATGAGGCTACCTTCCTTGAATATGACCCATTAAATAGTTTAATAGTCACTCGTTGTAATAAAGGGTCATTTTTAGTAATAAGGCCCAAATTAGTTGGTTGGCCCTCATTATAAGGGGCCCATAGTTAGTTAAAATTCTCTACAGATAGTTGTATATTGAGTAGAAAGCTATGTATTATTTTGTTAAGAATTGTTATTGTAATTGGAGCATTGTTCTTAGAGGTTGTCCCCTTGAAGAAGCAAGTGAATATAGCTCTTTATTGTTATCTCTCTTTTCTCTTGTGTTATAGTGTTTTGCACCACATTTTATGTGATTGCTCTAAATTTTTGACATTAAGTGCACTACAAGTGGTATCATATCTCTTTCCTAGGCATGAAGCATGGGGGTGTCACCTTGTTGGCCAATATCTTATCACATTCATTCATAAAGGAAGTTTTTAAATTGTAAAACATAAAGTCAAGATGTTGTAGGTATTGGGGGGGGTGTGGGGTCTCAAGGGTTTTATAGGTATTGAGGAGTATAAAAAGGGGTATCTAGTGAATATAGGGGTTTATTTTATTGCAAAGATGTATTGGGAGGGGGGTTCAACAAAAGGATTATGGGAGATATTTTCCAATAAATAGTTAAATTAAGGGTATTCTTTAATATCCCACGAACGAAGGTGCTATGTCATAGGTTCACACAGTGAATGCCCTGTGGCATGAAGTGGGAGAATTTTTTAGCACAAAGTGGGAGATTTTTTTTTTCTTTTTGCAATTTTTTTATGGTAAAAAGAGAATGACAATATTTAGGTTGATTTCTGAAAAATTCTATGTATAATTTGAAGAAACCAGCCATAGATATGAAATCCTGTAAAAAAATACTCAATTTCAAAAATAAATCATCCAAAACGGAGTTCGGGAAGTGGAAATATCATTGATTCAAAGTCTATAATTTTTTAGGGTTTTTTCTTGTGACGGTTGCGAATTTCGCAAATGGATATCTTTTGACAAAGTGCACAAATTTCAGTCAAACCGATGTCATTAGACCTAGAAAATTCGTGAAATTTCATAATTGGGGTCATAATAGCCAATCATATAAGTATAACCAAAGTTGTAATCACTTTACATTTTTTACCTCAAGCCCTACCTTGCACAAGAATTTTATGGTGATTTTAAAATCTTTTTCTGGGGTTAACAAGCTCATATATTTTTAATTTTTTTTAGAGACACACAGGAAATACAAGTGGAATCACATTATTGGAAACCCTTGTAACTCATGTTGGTACCCCTTCGAGTAGTACCACATCAGACAATACTTATATATGAAATCTAACTTCCACATACCCTCGAGTATATAGGAGGTCCCCTTGATGATCCGAAATCGGATCCAGAACCCTGATAGGGCTTGAAAAATGCTCAAAAATGAAATTGCTCAGAATTCGACGAAACCAACGCCATTGTGTCTGCCTCGTCTTCCCAATTCCAGCGGTATATTTACTTTGTCAAACGGGCTCCGTATGCGAAATTTATCGCGTTCTGATCGGAAGCCCAAACAGGTAAAAAGTCAAAGGTCAACTGGTCAAAAAGTCAACGCTGACATCAGCATGTTGATTGTGCAGTAGATGACGTGGCACTCTCTGGATGATGGTGATTGGGCAGGTTTTCTGACAGGGCAGACATGTGGCAGGCAACTGGACCAGTCAATGGTTAACAAGTGGCATTTGTCCGTCGAATGGGAAAGTGCCACGTGGCACCCAGTCATCAGTCAATGTGGTATGTTTCAAAAAACGTTTTGGGGTCCCTGGGTTTTGAACCCATGACCAACCACTAAGCCTAAGCGCCTTCACTTTAGT
>ML781190.1:143807-190232 GCA_009831015.1 Picea engelmannii | reverse complement strand
AGATCGGCATCTTCATTGTAGCAGGTTTCTTTATTTTATGAATAAAGAAGATTTGAGATGTTTTGGCTTGTCTATCTTATTGCATATGGTTGAGGTATGTTCCATGGTTATCTCTTTCCATTATTTGCTGCATACACACATATAAACAAATAGATCAACAAACTGTTTGACGAAATACCTCACTCAGAAAAAGCTTTAGAAAAGACACCAAAACAATGATGATCCTTGCATAATGGCTTGGGATCATTACAGTGGTATCAGAGCTTAAATCCTGCAAACCTGGGGGGTCTTCCATAGGGATAAATGTATAGTTGGAAAGAAGTGGATAAGATAGACTTTGAGATACCATGGTTGGAGATCATGTATGACGGCCTTAGCAAGGAAACTAAGGCTACAATAACCTTCCTACAATATGCAGCCTTTAGAAATCCCCATTGGAGCAAATGGGATATTTTACAGGGGATGATCATAGCAGGTGAAAAGAAAAAAGAAGCAGCTATATGGTGGGAAGTACAAAGAAACCCCACGCCCAGTAGGAGCATGAAACCTTGTCACAGTTGCAAGGGGTCGTGGGAACTAGATCATAGGTGCAGGGGTAAAGATCAGGAGCGCATTATTGAGGCATGTCATGATAGTGAGGGTGAGGTGTGTGAGGATGGAGTGATAGATGTAGATTCAGAGCAGTCGGATGATGACAGTGACTCTTGCACAGAGGCTAGTGATAGTGACTCTACCTCAGACGATAGTGATGATGACTCTTGCACAAAGGCTAGTGATGCTTGCACGCTTGAGGAGGAGGATGACCCTTGTGTAGTGGATAGGCAGTTGGATGGACAGGACGATAGCCCTAGTGTCTCAGTAGACACATCACATACCATTGATGACCTTACGCCTCAACAGAGTGGTGACACTAGTGAGGAGTCACACGTGTTAGCACCTAGAGATGATGAGCTTCCTATGGGGGTCGTGACACATATGACACCTATTCAGACACCCATGATAGCCATGTCAGATGAGGAGATCAGTGGCACGTTAGGTATGATGCATGATCCTAGTGTGAGGGATGCACACCATGGACAGGTAGACCCACAGATCCAGGAGGAGGTACAGTACGTACATGCAGTTGACCCCACACATACAGGTCAGTTAGAGGAGATGGTGTCACAGCTATTGGAGACTCCAGTGGTTGAGCAGATGGCAGAGGTTGACAGGTGGATGGAGCACTTAATTCTAGGATCAGATTGCATGGATGAGGATGCACTCTTTCACAGTCAGGATGATGATAGAACGTGTCTGGATACAACTATATGGGATCCAGGCGCAGATGATAGTAGCAGGTTGAGTGCACAGGAGGATACATCTGCTCATACAAGATACAGTGTGAGTCAGGGGGAGATGGCATCTAGTGATGTGATGCAATGGCATACAGGAGTACCTAGTGGCATAGTAGACAGCAGGCAATTCATCACTTTATCTACTGCAGAGAGTGTTGTTAGTGATGGCACTAGCAGTGAGAGGCATGAGGGGGTACCCCAGCATGACTGTGATCAGGAGTCACATCACTTAGCAGTACATTTGGGAGTTAGTGAGGCTATGATCAGGGCAACCACTAGACGTATTGATGACATGCATGCAGTGATGGCAGATTACAGTTGGAGAGCATCAGTGGCACAGGGTAGCTCAGATGGAGGATTTTCTATGGATGATTTTCACACTCTCCGGGAGAGAGTATCTATGATGAGGACTGACTACCAGCAGTTGTTGACAGACATGGATTATCTACTGAGGGTTGGTGAGATGTATCAGTCAGTCACATTGACAGAGGATTTTGATGATCTAGCAGAGGAGCACCAGTCGATGGGGGACACTTCCATTTGTGTCTTGGGAGTGGTTGATCTCCATATAGAGATTGATCCAGCTGTACGCCCAGGATATTTGATGCAGCATGAGTTTGCGAGAGATGACATGAGTATGTCGGAGCATACCGTGATGAGTGATAGATCACAGAGAGATGTCGAGGTGTATGGTGGCATTCAGAGGGGTATAGTACCTTGCAGGGAGGAGACACACTCAGGGGAGTATGTAGATGTCACTCCTCTGCAACAGCACATAGTTGTGGGAGATCGCCTTCACCATTTCAGCAGTTGCATGGTAGATGAGAGATGGAGGTTGGTTGACCAGTATTCGGAGGGGTTACTTCTGGTTGTACTAGATGGTTGGGATTCGATGATGACCACAGGAGAGCAGTTATCATGGATACTGATGGACGAGATTATGGTCGAATCCTTGGGATTGACCAAAGAATGTGATGCCTTTCAATCCTACAGTCAGCTGCAGATGTTTCTATTAGCCCATCCTGACACTTTTATCATAGACAAAAGCATAAGGAGGGATAGGCTATGGCTGAGGGCATGGAGAGTGAGTAGGCCGATACTTCATGATAGGATTACTTTTACGGCATACAACAGGTCAGAGGCGAACCGTGTTAGACAGACAGTTGAGACTTGGTGCGTGATGGTGAGCATCATAGACCAGGTGACGACAAATGAGCACAGAGGGCTTCTGACAGTGATTGGCTTTACACAGGAGCAATTAGAGGAGATTGGAAGTGATAAACTTCCAAGCTTTCCATGGGATCCAGGAGTCCATTTTGTTAGCACGACGCTCATGTTGACCCAAGTTGCACCAGAGAGCCACACACTCCACCTTGGTTTGGTTGGGAGTGGGTCTACAGGTACTTGTCCTATGGGGCGAGACCCTTCCTTTCACGTGATCATCATGATAGGGCATGGAGATGTTTGGATAGTTACTTATTCTACAGAGATGCCTTTACAGATACAGTTTCTGGACAGTAGGTCTGGTGGTCACAAGTGTTTCAGCTTGAGGACCCAGGAGAGGAGGATTCAGGATGTATGTAGGGGGCTGACAGTCATGATCAGAGTAGTGCAGTGTCAACATGAGGATCTTCGACAGAGGTTAGCATGGGACCCAGGGATTGCAGGATTGAGAAGTTCATTGACCGACAGGGGAGAGTGGACCATTGCAGAGGAAAGTTATTCTAACTTTCCATTGATCTTCAGTGTCGACAGGAGCGCATCGCTTGCGGGTGCCTCACAGAGATCTTGCATCACCTTGGTCAAACATCAGCATGTGCAGTTGATGGAGGCCATGTGGATCTTGGTAGAGATTTGGAGGATGGACTCATTCCTAGATGAGGCCATGTGTCATATGCAGAAGGTTCACAGGATTGATATCTTTCAGGACTATGCTTTGCAAAGTATTGCAGTTCACTTCCTAATATGGGATCCAAGGGGTGGAGTGCACTATTGTTCGTCTTTTGAGGGGTTCTACTATGTATCCCACAGGTGGACATGGGATCCTGGCATTTTAGTTGAGTGTATTTGGCTATTGCTTGAGGACAAGCAATTTTCTAGCAGGGACTGTAATGTCCCCACTTTGGGACATCATCACAGGGCAGAGACTTATGATGATCAGAGTAGCCAGATGGATGTTATAGTGAATACAGGGGTATTTGAGAGGCATTGTGGGGTCCAGTTGGCATTTATCATCATATTCCATCATCATGAGCCATTCCGCACAGGTTGGCTTTGGTTTCGTTCCATTCCGACTATTTCCATGATTTTGACTATTTTGAGCTATAAGTTAATTAAAATAATTGAAGAGGGCATTTTGGGCACATTACTTGGAGGAACCTCTCAGTGTAATAGCTCATTGGAATCGGGAGGAGAAGCACTATAGGATGGGATGGCTAGAAGTGACTTTCATTGGCCAGGGAAGCCACAAGGAGAGATAAGGAGCTTTTCAAAGGTAAAAAGGTTAATTAATTAATTAAAGTGATTTAATTAATTAATTAAATAGTAATAAAATGAAAGTCACTTTGGAGGGACAAGGTGAGCCAAAAAGTATAAAGGAAAGGCAAGGGCCTCTTCTCATTCATTCATGTATGTTTATCAGTTTGATTTCTGGCTTCTAGCTAGCAAGCCCAACATTGGGCGTTTTGAGGGTTTTGACTTAACAAACCCTAGAGGACGATTCGGTGGTGAAATATTCCACCTAACTTGTCCCAATCTTGGTCTCGGAGATGCAATACTCTCCCACACCATTCTAGTCAGATCTACATCAGTGCAGGGGGTTCTACATAGCCACGGGCACAGGAAGAGGAGGAGGGTGCATCATTGGGGGTTTCCAACAAGGGGGGCACACCATCTTTGGAGAGAAATTCGTTGTAGGAGATTGGCAGGGCCGTTGAAGATTCTATCACTTGGGTTTTCATTACAGGGCCTTGGACATCAGATCTAGTGCTTTCTGAGATAGTTTTATGGCTCAGATTATTTCTTGAGCAGTGGGGCGAATTGAAGAGAAGGAGAGCGTTTTTGAGATCCAAATCTAGTCCGTTTGGAGGGGTTACACTTCAGATATGACCCTGAGACTTCACCTATTGACTTGCAGTGTCCCAATCTATATTTCTAGAGAGTTTTAGAGCATTTGGAGGCCTCCTTCAGAAGGGACGAATTATCTAGGGCTTCAGTCATCCAGTGGGGCGCACCATTCAGTGGGGGATTTCATATCTATAGAGATTGAGAGGGATCTTGGAGATTCGGGCACCTGGGTTATTCTTACCATCACCTGATCTATCATTTGGCATATTTCTTAGGGTGATTGGACACTTTTGGCAGCAGGGCCGAGTTATTGAGGGTTTCAGCCTTCTATTGGAGTGTGGCATTCTTCAGCTGGAGAGTTTGGCATTCAGATCTGCTTGTATTGATCTTCATTTCTTATTCATCCTTTGGAGGCATTATTTTGTATTAGCAGGAGCATTTTGTAGCAGCTCATATCTATTGTCTATCTTCTTGGCCCTATGTTGAGCATTCCAGATCGGCATCTTCATTGTAGCAGGTTTCTCTATTTTATGAATAAAGAAGATTTGAGATGTTTTGGCTTGTCTATCTTATTGCATATGGTTGAGGTATGTTCCATGGTTACCTCTTTCCGTTATTTGCTACATACACACATATAAACACATCTAAACAAATAGATCAGCAAATTGTTTGACGAAATACCTCACTCAGAAAAAGCTTTAGAAAAGACACCAAAACAGTGATGATCCTTTCATAATGGCTTGGGATCATTACATAAATTGTTCCAAATTGATATGACCACTCACACCCTAATTGGAGACATAAGTATTGAAGAGACACCAGAGTTACAAGTTGAAGACATCAACACTCAAACTCGGGATGACATTGAACCTCCATTCTCTCGTGAAGAACCACTTATCTTTCTGAATGCATTATTGGGCATTTCAAATCCACAAACCTTGAAACTTATGCGTTACATCAAGCACAAGAAAGTCATAGTTTTAGTCGACAGTTGCAGTACTCACAATTTCATTCACAAAAAAGTGGCAAAAGAAACACATTGTTTTGTACACCCAATGCACAACTTTCAAATCATCATCGACAATGGAGGTAGGATGAAATGTTGGGGAAGATGTGAAAATCTTAGACTCTAAATGGGAGACTACAAGCTCAAAACCCATCTATTTTCCATCGATATGGGTGGGTGTGATATAGTATTAGGGGGGGGAATGAATACGTATGTTGGGACCAGTCACCATGGATTTCAAAGAACCCTATATGAGTTTCACTAAATAAGGTCATGTACACACCCTTTGAGGGCTTCGAGAAGGCTCTCTTGAAACAATTATCTCTCATCATATGTAGAAGTTATCAAATAAGGGCCACATTGGCATTATTTCCCAATTTAATTCCATACAGGTTATGGATAACCCAACACAAGAAATCCACCTAGACTTGCATCTAGACCTTAACAAACATCATCGAGTCTTTGAGACACCAAAGGGTTTACCCCCTTCTTGTGGAGATCATGACCATGGCATTCCTATGATTCCAAAAATTCAACCACCAATTGTATGTCCTTATCGCCACTCTTTTGCAAAAATAATTAAATAGAAAATATCGTTCACGAGTTATTGGAGGTGGGAGTCATATGTCCCATTACAAGCCCTTAAACATCACCAGTAGTCATGGTATTAAATAAGGAAGGCACTTGGCACATGTGTCTTTATTTTTGGGCTCTCAATAAGTTGATAGTCAAGGATAAATTGTTGATACTTGTTGTTGATGATCTCCTTTATGAACTCCATGGAGCAAAGATTTTCATTAAGCTTGATCTACGTTCAGGATACCACCAAATCAAGATGAAATAAGTAGGCATCCCAAAGACAGCCTTCAGAACACATGAAGGTCATTATGAGTTTCTAGTGATTCCTTTCATCCTTTGTAATGCTCCACCCACTTTCTAAAGTCTCATTAACAAGGACATCAAACCCTTCCTACACAATTTTGTGCTAGTATTCTTCAATGATATCTTGATCTATAGTAAAGCATGTAAATCACACATAGAACATGTTGATAAGTCCTTGCAAATCTTGAGAGACATACAATTATTTGTGAAGCAATCCAAGAGTGATTTTAGGGATCATGAGGTTGAATATTTGGGTCACATTGTAAGTTAAGAGGACGTACGAGACGATCCCAAGAAAGTAGTGACTATGCAAGATTGGCCCCGTCCCAAATCACTGAAGGGCTCAAGGGGAGTCTTAGGACTTATAGGATACTACAAGAAATTTGTGAAAAATTATGGGAAAACTTAAACTCCCCTAACTTCACTCCTTAAAAAGAATGCCTTTGTTTGGAGTGAGGTAGCATCACAGGCCTTCACTACTTTAAAGGATTACATGTGCACTACTCCAGTATTAGAAGTACCCGACTTCAATAATACTTTTGTCTTGGAATGCAATGCTTCAGGGAGAGGTCTCAAAGCAGTATTAATGCAAGAAGGACACCCCTTGTCATTCACTAGTAAATAATTGTGTGACCACAATTTGGGAAAACCCACATATGAGAATGAAATGATGGCTATCCTTCGTGCAATGGAGACTTGGAACCCATATCTCATACAAGGGAATTTTCAAATCAAGACTTACCATCATAGTCTGAAGTACTTGCTTGAACAATGGATGTCTTCACTAGAGAAACATAAATTGGTCATCAATATCTTGGGGTATGATTATGATATCATATATAAGAAGCGTAAAGAGAATGTTGTGGTTGATGATTTATCCAGACAATTCGACAAGGATGGGTCACTCTTTTCCTTATCATTACCAAATCCATGATGGCTCGAGGAGGCCTGCAAGGAATGGCTAGTAAACAATACTTTAAGGAAACTCATCTAATGGATTCAAGTAGCTCCCAACCCACCTAAAAGTTATACATGGAAACAAGATACATTGTGATATAAAGGGCACATTGTTTTGGCAAAGGATTCAGCCCTAAAACAACAAGTCTTAAGGAGGTACATTCATCATCAATAGTGAGTCACACTAAGGCATCCTATGACACTTTCCAAAGAAACAAGGGAGATACAATGAATATACCAAGGGCATTGCAACCATTACCAATCCCAACATAGATTTGAACAAACATTCCAATGGATTTTATCGTGGGACTCCCAAAAGCAGGCAACAAATCAGACATCATGGTGGTTGTTCATTGTCTTTCAAAAGATGCTCATTTTTTTTCCCTAGGTCATCCTTTCACTTCTTCCTTAGTGGCCCAGGACTTCATGGATCATATATTTAAGCTACATGATATGCCCACTTCCATTGTCTCGGATTGAGACCCAACATTCACCATCAAATTTTGGAAGAAACCATTTAAACTTCAAGGTACACATTTGAATGTGAGGACTACATATCGTCCTCAAATTGATGGTCAAACAGAAGTGGTCAACAAGTTCCTATTGATCTAAAATATTGTTTAAGGTATTTAAGATAACATCATTGGGATAAATCCCCCTACTTTTTTAAATAGGTGGTACTCCTCTATGTTTAAATAAAATACGAGAATACAAAAAGTATCTAAGAGGGACCATGCTTATTCTTGAATCAAATATTCACATGTAGAGAATACATGAAAGAGGACCAGGCATCTCCCAAAAAATAATTATACACGCTATAATACAAGATTATAAACCAATAAAATAAGTAGTCTCACATGATGGCATTTCCATCATAGCATAAAGCAAAGTAGGACACATTATTTAGCAGAAGGGAAGAATATAAGGACCACATATGGTAGAGAACTTTAAATGATCATTCAATTAAAGATCCAAAAATATTTTGATAGACACACATTTGAAAACTCATGCTTAAAATTAAAAGTATGAGAAATCACTAATGTAATGTCCCAAATAGTTCTCTAGGAAAATCAAAAAATAATAGATGTCTTTTAAAATTCGAATACAAATAAAAGTAAATGTGTTTGTCCTAAATGGACTAGTATTGGGCTCCGGTGGACCAGTAAATGGAAAGACCTAGAAGAAAAGAGGAAAATACAGTTAAGAATCGACCCTCCAAAATTCATAGATCATAAAAGAAATGTTGGATGACTGCTAACTGAGAAAGAAAGAGAGTTAAAAGAAAAACAAAGTGATTGCTTAACTTACTGTGATTAAATATCAGAGGACCTTTATCTGCTTGTTGATGTTTTCTTTATAGGTTGTTGGGTTGGAGGTGGTTTAACGGTATTATCAGTTCTTGTTGATTTGTTTCAGTTATTTTAACCGAGGCATTTCTTAACCAATGTACAATATACTCCCACATGGGAGCAACAATTATTTCTTTAATAGTATTGGTTTCAAATAATTCATTTTCCATTTCTTTGAGGTTGAAGATCAATTGGTGAAGTGTGTCTTCAATATTTTCATTCTTATTGACATACTGGATTAACCACCTTTCCACTTCTTCTTCGGAATATTCTATTGAGTCATTCAACTCACTCACCCATGAAACCTTATGTTGATGTTCAGATCGGTTAAGGTCCAAATAGAAACCTCACGAGGATATGAATCCCCCTGCATTTTTATAGAGGTGTTACTCCTTTGTATCTTCTTAAAGATAAATCTTGAACATCTTAGGACCAAAATATCAAAATAGGAGAATATTGAATATCAAACCCCAATCTTTATCGCTCATTAAAAATTTAAAATATTACTGATTAAAAAATAATATACATTCACATAAGAATTCTTGAGAAGAGGACCAGGAATATTCAAAAATTAAAATATGACATGTGTAGAACTATTGTACATAAACAAATAATAATTACAAGAAAAATAAGATAATTCCCACATCCATCACAGTATCATATTTTCGATCACATTCATGAGAAAGAAAAACAAAGGCTCACAATTGAAAGAACTTTAAAAGAGTTTTTTCATTCAAAGTAGGAAAGACTATGATAGGCAAACTTTAAATATCTTATGCTCAAAAATTAGAGTTCAAGATAGCATTAAAGTTTACCCCAAAATAGTTCTCTAGGATTTTCAAAAGTAGCAATAGTCTGAAAATAAAAATGCATTCATCTAATATGGACTTGGATTGAATTCTCGTGAACCATAAAATGGAAATGGAAAAGGGTTGAACTTGAAAAGAAGACAAAGAGAAGAAATCATAAATCGGTTGTTTTTTCTCGGGAACGATAAGACACAACTGGATGATTCATGAAAGAGAAAAGAAAAGAATAGAGAAGGATGTGATCAGTTTACTCACTATGAAGGATCTTGCTCACTCTATCTTGTGGTCGATGTTCCTTTTGTATTCTCTTTAGTTACAATGACATGACCAGTGTCATCCGCATATGCTTGATCTTCTTCAGTTATTTTGATTAAAGCTTGCTTTAACCAATTTTCAATGTATTTTTTCATAGGCGCAATGGTTATCTCTTGCCTGACTTTAATATCAAATAATGTGCTTTCAAGATCTCTAAAATCAATTGAAAGTTGGTGTAATGTGTCTTCAATATCTTCATTTTTATTAACATAGCTAACCAACCAACTTTCAAGTTATTTCTTTGTGTACTCAGTCAAACTATTCAATTTTTTTGTTAATACAGCCTTCAATATCTCCAGATGTTCTTCAAATTGTTCTCTTGTCATAACCATTGAATTTAAAATTAATTTTGGGTCTTGAACTTCCCGTATGGTTCATGCCAAGTCTAACTCAATCAATGTCAAACATGAATACCCTTTTTTTACACTTAAGTGTCGAAATCATCCAATATTTCCTTTAAATTATTTATTCTCTTAATACAACAAGCTCTTAATTGTTTTATACAAGTGGGGGATAGTAAGTCTTCTTCCTTTATTTTTAGTTCACTCATGCCTAAAAAATTTAAAACAAATGTAATGACAACATATTTATAAAAACCCTCATCATTCTCAAGATCATCCTGGAGGTATTATCTTAGATTGTTAATCTTGGACCCCAAAGAAACAAAATTGCTCACCAATTCCCATGTCTCAAGAATGAGAGGAATTATTTTCTTTATGTTCTCCCGAACATACCTTCTAAATGCAGCAAGAAAACTTGATGTTCCCCTTAATTTTGAGCTTGACTGTAGTGTTTTGTCAGATGTCTTTCAAGGCTTAACTATGGAAATCGGACTAGCAAATATTGGTGGTGGCATTAGGGAATTCTCCAATTCTTAAACCTCTCATTTAAATTGGTGTTTTCAGTCTCCATATCAACAATTCACATCTGAAGAGATTCCCCTGTAACTTCATGGATACGTGAAATTCTAGAAGGTGGCACCCCATTGAGATCTAACTCTGAGTTAGATTTTCCTTGAACATTTTTATTTTTTTGAATGAATTCTTTTAAAGATTAATTTCTCGGTACTTCATAAAACTAAGCATTATGTACAGTCAAATATTATTCTTCAAAGAAGACTAGTTCTCATGTTGCCAATTCAGCTGCAACTTCCTGGCTTTCTTAAAGTATTTTCTCTTCATTAGGAAACTCTATATCTTCAATATTAGCATCCAAATCTATGTCTTCAAGAACAAATCATCTTCAGGTGAAAGCTCCTCTACTTCTTGCTAATTAGTTTGTATTTTTCTCATAGTAACTAGAAGCTTATGAGGTTTCTCCAAATCTCCTTTGGGAGAGTTTTGATCACCTCTATCGTCAGAATCATTGTTTGAAGACTTCTTTTGTTCTTGTGTTGACGCTTTAGAATTTTGTTTTTGTGGGACACTTATCTGAGATACATTAGGAGAAGAGTATTCATTTCATTAATAACTCTTCCACTCTGTCTATGTTGGTATGTATTTTTGATGACAGTATCAATGTCCTTTGGTTTCTTTTGAACAAACATTGCTTGACGGTCCTGGCTATCACCTTCATCCGGTCCAAATAGAAAATAATTAGCAAGTGAAACACTAAAACCAACAGTTGTCATATGATCCATGAACAAGTGGTTGGGATTGAACCCTCTGATTTTATCTGCAAACTTCAAATTATATTGGTCAAAATGCATTGCAAATTCATCAATACTTGAAATATTTCTCAACATAATTTCCCCAATTCTCCAAGGTAAAGGAATGAAATGCTTCTTTCTTTTTTCATGAAAGAAGCGAAGCCATGATATGTATTGTCTATAAACCTCCACAACAAGAATCTTTTCAGATACATAATACGAGAGATACAAAGGTTTTTCCCGAGAACAATAAACTCTAAAAACACTATAATGTTCCATGGATTTAATGCTTCCCTTTTTGTCCAAGAAAGTCGTTGCTTCTAAATATAGTCTTGATGTTTTTAGACCAAATATAAGTTTATTGAATGAAGAAAAAAACTCATTAGAACTTCATAAAAATGATATGTAACCTTCTATTTCCATAAGGCCAGATACCACAATTGTGTTGGGTCATTTTTACAATTAAATTTTCTTCCAAAATTCAAACCCTTGAAGACATGACAGTAGGTGATAGAGAAGATTAAGTATGAAGACATGTAAAATTTCTTGTTCTTTTTGAAATTTGATAATTGAAAATATATTTCTATAGAGATCATCTTTGCCCAGTTGAAAATTGTTTTTTCATGAACTGTGAAATGTAAAATGTACAGAGCCAGTCGGGGAATGGTAGTTGTAGTTTCTTGACCAACTACTCTGGCGAAAAGCCATGTTATCTCTCGATAAGGGTTTTTTAACAAATTGACCTAAATATTGGATAAGTCCATCATTACCAAGTCCTCGAGGTATTCCTGCAGCAAGTCCAGTCCGCTATTTCTTTCCTCCAGGAAACTCTTGGCTTCATCTCCTTTGAATGTAATTGTTGACATGGGAAGTTTCAACATTTTCTTAAAGACTAATGGTGATAGAGAAATGGGAGATTCCCCTTGAAGTATTATCCTCCGATCTTTATTAAATTTATCCATGCAACAGGAAATTATTTCTCTAGAATCGAAAACTTCTAGTACACAACCTGCTAAGGCAATCCCTTATGTCCAAGCTTTGTTCACATCCCTTTCCTGCAGTGATAGTGATGATTAATACCAGTATGATATTTACCACTGGAATATTTGATCCTCCCGCCCAAACGAGTTTAGAGTATCCTTGCAAAAATTTTATCTTCTTCTCATTGTCATACTTGATGAAGTTGGTGGACTAATGTGCAGTCACTTTAGAACATTAATTTCAAAGAAATCTCTTTTACAATAATATAACTTGAAACTCTTCTTTCGAAGGAAAGATTAATGTGGATTAAATTTGAATAGATGGAGAATTTTCTCGAGAATTATGCCATTAATAATGATCTTTTGATATTTTAATTACTTGTCATTTTTCGTAACATTAGCATTAAATGTACTTTGGAGAAAGCGATATTATGATACATGTATTACAGAGGATCAGATGTGTGTCCAAAGGTATTAGAATGAATACAAATTCATGGGTCCGCAAACCCACGGTGAAAACTCAAGAAATGACTAAGTATGGGAATGCATTGATCGTAGGTGAGGGGAAACGTTTTGAAGAGCTGTGACCTGCAAACCTGTGGTGAAATAAAAAATTGACTAAGTATTGAGATATTGAGATAGAGAGAGAGAGAGAGAGACTTGAGAAAATTACTAACATAAATCAATCGGTTGGACCTATCGTGGTGAAAATAGAGTGAAACGGGTGACTGGCTCATACCCGTGATAATCATTTGAAAAATATTCTAAGTATGGTGCAAGATGAGGATCATGGAAGATGATGGTACATTTTAGTAATGACGAAGTTTTGGAATTGAATGAAAAAATGTGCCAAACTGGTGAGAAACACAAAAAGAGAGTAAGTAATGGTGAAAAATGGATACGGCAGAACACAACAGTGTGCTTTGGAGGTGGCGGAAGTTTGTAACAAGCAAGAAAATGACCTATGAACCTGCAATCAAGAAAAAAAAATCTAAGTGTCGAAATGTACAAGAGAAAGAATTTTTGAAAGACAAAACACACATATGGGTCAACACCTTCAAGGTATCCAACTATTCCTATAATTTCTATTTTGATAGGAGTATTTTGTCCATAATTAAATGTGGGCCCTCTGTCTCTTTGGTTAGATCAACAAGCTTTAAAAATAAATTACCTCTTTTAGTATTGATGACGTCACATTCAAAAATCATTTCCCGTAAACTTTTAATTGTTTTCAACCAACAAACATTTTTTGTTTCAACCGAGTATTAGAAGGTGTATTTTTCTCTCTCCTATGAATATCATTTAAAATAAAGACCTTTTCCAAGACTGTTCCCATAGTTTCCTTATAAAAAATTCATCATTTTCCAAGTCCTTTTGGAGATACTCTTTAAAATGAAAGACCCTTGTTGAAAGAGTAGTTTAATTTGTCGCTAACTCCCATATCTCAATGATCAAAGCTATCCTTTTCATAATATTATCCCCAACATATTTCCTAACAGCCATTAATAAACTTGATTAACCTTTTAATTCTGAGCTTGTTTCTAGCACATCCGCCAAACTGTACAATGGTTGAATAGAAGTAATGGGTTCGACAAACAGGGGTCTCAAGAGCAGAGCATTCTCCAATTCCTTCACTTTTTCTTTTAAGATCAGGTTATCCTTCTCTATCCCATCGATGTAATACTTTAAATCGTCATCGGTTGCTTCATAAAAATCCATGACTTTCGAGGGTTCTACCCCTTGAAAATCAATCTCTAATTTCCATTTTTTAGAAACCTTTTTTATTTTTTAAATTTATTTTTTAAATTTACTTTTTCAATTAACAACTTCTTGGAACTTTTGTTTTAGTTCATGTGGTGCAAGGTGACATATTCCTCCTCAAATATCTCTGGATTTTGAGAAGCCAATTCTTCATATATAGTTATTATCTCAATCATTTTATGTTCAGCCTAGTTGGGCTCTTCTATTATGTCATCGACTTCCATATATCTAGGGCTAGTTTCAAATTCAGGTATCTCCTAACTTTCTTTCTAAATTGTTTCACATTTTATTTTTACATACATAGGAACAGTCTATGGTCTTTCAATTCCCTTTTTGAAAGGTATTTTCTCCTCCATCATCTGAATTCCCCATAGAAGATCTCATATGTTCTTGGGTACTATCTTGAGGTTTTCCTTTTGTTGAAGTAGAAGCGCTCTTTTGAGACACATTGGGTGATATTGGTTTTCTCTTAGTTTCATTTTGTCCCCATTTCTTGGAATGGTCATTAGTGCTTACCAGTGTATCAATGTCATCCAAGGTTTTTTCAGGTGGGACTTCTAGAGGGTTTTTATTGTCTCCTCCTCCTTCTTCCAATTGAACAGACTTATTGAATGATGAACCATATCCAATTGAAAACATGTGTGTCAAAATAAATTATTAGGTTTGAAACCCTAGATTGCATGAACTTTCTCTAAATTGAAATGGTCAAACAAGGTGGTGAATTCAACCAAATGAGAAATGTTCTTTACATAAATTTCTCCAATTTTCCATGGTAAAGGGATGAATTTATTTCTTCTTTTTTCATTGAAAAAGTGTGCCCAATACTTGTATTGTTTGCACACTTCAATAGTGAAAATTTTATCAGAATCATAGAATGAAAGCAAAGAGTGTTTCCTCTGAAATCCATAAAGTCTAATGAAATTGAAATCTTCCATAGTCTCAAAAATTCCTTTCTTTGACAAAAGGCATGCAACTTCTAGTGAAAATATGGATGTGACAATACTGTGAATTAACTTTTTGAAAAAAGACAGAAAGTCATTTTGTAATTCATAAAAATTGTATGGGGTCGTATGTTTCCACAATGTTGGATACCATAATGATTTGAACTATATATTTCTGGTCCAGGATAAGTCCTAAAAAATATGGCATTAAACTATAGCATAAACAAGATAAGATGTCATATAGAATTTCATGGTCTTCTTGATACCTCCCAATTGGAACGAAACTTTGTTCGAAATAATTTGTGCCTAATCAACTACAACATCTTTATGAAAGGAATGGTACAAAATATATACTATATATTTTGGAACGAAAGTCATGGACTCTTATCCAATTATCACAATGAATATCCATGCAAATTATCTGTATGGGTATTCGAAAGAATATACCTCAATTTGTGTATGATCCGTAGGATCTTTTAATGACTATGGTTGAGTTTTAATTTTGCATGCGTTAATTAACCATTTGAGAAACTTAGTGAAAGAATGAGGAAAGAAGAGGAATTATGACAGCCATATACACATGTGCAGATCTGAAATGAAATAATAGACAGCAAACCATAACATGCAGATTGATAACGGAGTTCGGCACAACTTTGCCCACGTCTTCGGGCCTTTGTCTCTGTGGGGGAGGCTTCTTTATTTCTGTTCAAAAGCTCAAAATTACATCGCTGCAATGCCAAATGGCTACAAGACTGATCTGGTCATGTTCGTCTAGATCTCAAGAACCCTGCAAAGAAAATGGCACGCAAAACGGACATCCAGAGCTACCAGAAATGACCCGACAGCGTCTGCTCCTCAATATCTTCCTTGCATAAAAATGGCTTTGGCTTGGCTTCTCTTCAGCATAACTCTGCTCTGACTGCTCTTGACTGTCCTCCATGGCCTCAAACAGGCCTGGTTTATATAGATTTGAAGTTGGTTGCTCATATCCAACTTCCTCCCAAAATTTGGGCTCCAAAAAGGCCCAATATCTCCCAAAAATGGAGAAAATCCATAAAATCAGGCATATAATCTTTGAAAAAAAAATCAAAAACTATAAAAAAAAACCCATTGCATATGATTTATTGGGTGCAGCCCCCTTTTGGCATGCACCCTGGGCATATGGATCGGCCATGTGGCCATACGCCTCCACTCCTGGTGCGCTATCATTGGCTCCTGGTCGTGGGCATATACATAAGACCAGGGCTTTAACAAACTACCTACGCCCTTTGTGGTCGGGATAGCCCATGGTTCAGTGGAGGTGGTTACATATGGGTGCGGGGTCCAAGGGCTAAGCCCTTACCCCATTATTCACGCGCGCTCCCGGTTTCATTGAATGGTCATGTGGTGTGCGCCGAGGGATGGGGCTAAGCCCCGGCTCTTTTCTCCGCCGAAAAATCATTACAGCAAATTTTAATACAATTTCACCCGTTTAGTTAACAAGAACCAACAGGTGGCCGGGTGGTTAGCCCGGTCCCGCTAGTCCACAGCCCGTATCGGAGGTCGCGGGTTTGACTCCTGGCTAGGCCATAACTTTTACACATAACCACGAACCAATCATGGGGTGCCACGTGGCAACCCATGACTGGGCCACGTGGCACCTCAACATCCAACCACAATACGCCAAGTGTCACATGCTGATTGGTCCACATCTGCCATGTGTCAAACTGTACGTCTGCCACGTCATTGTCGTGCCACGTCAGATGCTGACGTCACCCGTGCCACGTGTCACCCTTACAGTGGTGACACGCGTCACCCTTGCATTGGTCCATCCGTACGCCAATCAACCTGCCACGCTCTGCCACATTTTGTCACCCGAGGCTGCCACGTGTCGTCTCCAGAAGTTGCCACATGTCACCTTCAGGAGCTGCCACGTCAGCCTGTACGGACTGTACAGTCATCCCCCTTTTTTTGTCTGTTTGACTTTTCGGACAGAACGCGATATCTTTCTCATACGGAGCCTGTTTGACGAATTAAATATACCGCCGGAATCAGGAAGACGAGACGGATGCAATGGCGTTGGTTTCATCGCATTCTGAGCACTTTCATTATGGATCATTTTTCAAGGCCTGTCAAGCTTCTCGATCTGATTTCGGATCACACCTCCCCACAAAAAGACCTTTTGGTCCCCAAAAGGTTACTGACCAGTCAACAAGCTCGGGATAGGCCACCCAACTTGCTCTCTATCTCTGAACTCTGTCCTATACACCTGTCTCATCAAGATCAACTGTAACACAATCATGACAACTAACAATATATTGTTATCCATTTGAACCCTGTTACATCTTACTGAAGCCACTATCATCCATGTAGAAAACATTGCTAATGACAGCATCAAAAAGACGACTGCAAATGAACTGATATACTTGAAATATTTGCACGACATGAGCTTATCTTGAAGCAACTTATGATTGATTTTCCATTCAACAACCATATATTGTTCTTGCTTAAGATCAATTACTTCATTTGAAACAATTATTGGTTTGTTGCTTGCTTGCACTGCCTTCTTTAATTGTTCCATTGTTTGAAGTGTTGTATTTGCTTTAACACGATGAGCATGAACCACATAATCATGACCTGCTTTAGTGAATTGATATTGATTCTTTGTCCTGTAGAAGATTGCCTTACGATCATATAAATATGGACTACCTAAGACCATTCCCCATTCTTTTAACGACACAACATCACAAGTTACTTCGTCCACATACTTATATGAAATTGCAAATTTGATTGTGCACTGCTTTGTTATGTGCATCTGATGATGATAAATTATCCATTTAAGTGTGTAAGGCTTATGATGAGTTTGTGTTTTTAACCCCAATTTCTTAACCAATTCTTCCGAGATTAGATTAGATTGAGATCCATTGTTGATTAATGTGTCTATCTTAGTGTGTCGCATGATTACCCTTATATGAAACAACTTGTTTCTACAATCAATGTCTTCACCAAATTTACATGTCATACCAACCAATGAAATCTTTGATTCATCACCTGAATCCGATCCCAAGTCTGTGGGCTTTGATGTCGTTGCCACTGTTTGCGCTCCCTTGTTTTCTTTGAACCACTTTGGCCTCTTCTCGGGATGCAACTTCCAACATCTGTCCTCATCATGTCCCTCTTTATTGCAATGCTTGCAAGAGGGTTTTCCTTCCTTCCTTGTCACTGCATTTTCATTCTTTCCATGCCTTTTCCTCTTGTCTTCTTTCTTTGAAGACGACGATTCCCCTGACACACCTACTTTTCCTGCTTCAATATACGTAGCTTGAAAAGAAACCTCATCAAGGTTAGTGGGTCCAAACATGAAAACAGTGTTTCTAATATGCGCAGGCAAACCTCCTATGTACTTCATAAGGGTTTATTGTGTTTGCAAAGGAATGTCTAACATTAATGCCATTTTTCGAAATCCATCGGTGTATTCTTGCATTGTTTGTCCTTTTCTTAGTTTTAAAGATTGTCATTCAATTATTGATTTTTCTTTATAACCCAAAGGATATAATTGTTTCCTAAGTGCAGAAATGAAATTCTTCCATGATGGAAATACATTACCCACATTTTGTGTTCCCTTTTGCAGCTTGCTTTGCCACCAGATGAGAGTTGTACCTGCAAGTCTCAAAGATGCCAACTTAATTTGTGTGGTCTCATCCTTGATCTGTTGCACACTGCAGTATACCTCCATATTCCTAATCCAATTATCAAGTTTTTCTTCATTTACCTCACCATCATATATGGGCAACTCAAATTTTACATCAAGTTTTAACAATGGCATTTCATGTTTATTTTTATGAACATTTTTCTTCTCATTAGATTTAGAACTTGAACTTGAAGAAGAAGGAGAAGAAGGAGGTGTTGATGGAGGTGAAGGAGGAATATGAGGATGGTCCTCTTCCTCTTCACTTTTTCCCTTTGAAGATTTACCCAAAACTGGTCTCTTTCGTTCCAGGTAATCCTCGTACAAAAATGTCACCATCTCCGACATAGCATGGAATGTTTTCCGGAATTCTTTCTCATCTTGAGAAATCCGTTCTTCCGATGCCATCTTCTCGCTTTGAGAAGTTCTCTTTCTCAATCCAATTAATGGATTCTCTGCAACAATCTCGCCTTCACCATGCTGTAGATTTTCCCTGGTTAACATGCAAAACTCAAATCCAAACGTCAACTAGCTCTGATACCACTTGATCCGTAGGATCTTTTAATGACTATGGTTGAGTTTTAATTTTGCATGCGTTAATTAACCATTTGAGAAAATTAGTGAAAGAATGAGGAAAGAAGAGGAATTATGACAGCCATATACACATGTGTATATCTGAAATGAAATAATAGACAGCAAACCATAACACGCAGATTGATAACGGAGTTCGGCACAACTTTGCCTACGTCTTCGGGCCTTTGTCTCTGTGGGGAAGGCTTCTTTATTTCTATTCAAAATATCAAAAGTACATCGTTGCAATGCCAAATGGATACAAGACTGATCTGGTCATGTTCATCCATATCTCAAGAACCCTGCAAAGAAAACGGCACGCAAAACGGATGTCCGGAGCTCCCAGAAATGACCCGACAGCATCTGCTCCTCAATATCTTCCCTGCATAAAAATGGCTTTGGCTTGGCTTCTCTTCAGCATAACTCTGCTCTGACTGCTCTTTACTGTCCTCCATGGCCTCAAACAGGCCTGGTTTATATAGATTTGAATTTGGTTGCTCATCTCCAACTTCCTCCCAAAATTTGGGCTCCAAAAATGCCCAATATCTCCCAAAAATGGAGAAAATCCATAAAATCATGCATATAATCTTTGAAAAAAAAATAAAAAACTATAAAAAAAAAACCCATTGCATATGATTTATTGGGCGCATCCCCCTTTTGGCGCGCACCCTGGGCATATGGATCGGCCATGTGGCCATACGCCTCCACTCCTGGCGCGCTATCATTGGCTCCTGGTCGTGGGCATATACATAAGACCAGGGCTTTAACAAACTACCCGCGCCCTTTGTGGTCGGGATAGCCCCTGGTTCAGTGGAGGTGGTTATGTATGGGCGCGGGGTCCAAGGGCTAAGCCCTTACCCCATTATTCTCGCGCGCTCCCGATTTCATTGAACGGTCATGTGGTGTGCGCCGAGGGCTGGGGCTAAGCCCCGGCCCTTTTCTCCGCCGAAAAATCATTATAGCAAATTTTAATACAATTTCACCCGTTTAGTTAACAAGAACCAACAGGCGCCCGGGTGGTTATCCCGGTCCCGCTAGTCCACAGCCCGTACCGGAGGTCGCAGGTTCGACTCCCGGCTAGGCCATAACTTTTACACATAACCACGAACCAATCACGGGGTGCCATGTGGCAGCCCATGACTGGGCCACGTGTCACCTCAACATCCAAACACAATACGCCAAGTGTCACATGTTGATTGGTCCATGTCTTCCATGTGTCAAACTGTACGTCTGCCACGTCATTTTCGTGCCACGTCAGATGCTGACGTCACCCGTGCCACATGTCACCCTTACAGTGGTGACACGTGTCACCCTTGCATTGGTCCATCCATACGCCAATCAACCTGCCACGCTCTGCCATGTGTCATCACCTGAGGCTGCCACGTGTCATCTCCAGAAGCTACCACATTTCACCTTCAGGAGCTTCCACGTCAGACTGTACGGACTATACAGTCATCCCCTTTTTTTGTCTGTTTGACTTTTCGAACAGAACGCGATATCTTTCTCATACGGAGCCCGTTTGAGGAAGTAAATATACCACCAGAATCAGGAAGACGAGATGGACGCAATGGCGTTGGTTTCTTCGCATTCCGAGCACTTTCATTTTGGAGCATTTTTCAAGCCCTGTCAGGCTTCTGGATCCGATTTCGGATCAGTGTAGCTACAGCTTCTAAAATCATTGGTCAAGTTTACAAGAAATCTTTCCAAGAGTTTGAATCCCCAATTGTTTTCCTTTAGAAATTCATCAACTTCGGAATTCTTGAAAGTCAAAGTGGGTTCTGGCAATCTCAACATTTTTTCTGAAAACTGAAGGCGCCACAGAAATTGGTGGTTTTTCATGTAACTAGATGACTCTTCTTTCAGTGTCAAATTTATCAGCACACCAGAGAACTAATTCTTTGAAATTGGCTACTTTTGATACACACCCATCTAACGTAATGTCATAGGTCTAGACTTTGTTCAAATTCTTTTCTTCAAGAGAAAGACTTGAGTAACACTTAAAGATATGAGTATCCCTACAATAAACCTCTTTCCTTTTACTTGATATATTTTGACAAAGATTATTTTGAGTGAATAAGTGGCACTTTCATCAATACAATATTTTTATAGAATAGCTTTAATTTCTTATTTAATTTACCATGTATTGCCTTCATTATCAAATCTTGTAGCTCTTAGTTCAAAATTTCCAATTGCACGGTTGGATTTGAGAATTAAGACGGAGCTTTTACGAAAATTGTGTCTCTTAATAACGATATTCAATTCATGTGAGTGATGGATGATGTGGTGGTGGGGAAATAAATGTCATCGGGGATAATAAATACATATTGATATGTATGTAAAATGGTTAAGTATGGAGGTGTAAAGTGAGGGATGGAGAGTACATTTGGTGATTTTGGGTTTGCAAGATGCAGAATGTGGGAAACGAAAGGGGAGATATGAGGGAGGCTCCCACATTCACAATAAAGAAATATATTAAATACAAAAACAGTCAATTTTATGGGTTGTGGAAATATGTGGATCATTTTGGAGTAGGCAGAAATGTGGGATGCGAGGTGCGGAATGGGATGAAAAGTGGGGATGAGGGAATGACTCTCACATCCACAATTAAGAAAATTGGATAAGTATTGAGAGAGGTTCATTATGAATGAAACAGAAGTGGGGAGTGATTTTTTAGAGTTGTGGGTTTATAGGATTGTAAAGTTGTAGGCTTGCAAGATTGGGATGGCTTAAACCTCCCCAACAGGACTCCCATAACTAAAGAAATGGCTAAGTTTTGTGGTTGCAAAGTAGAGAAAAATGGAAAAAAAAAATGCTAAGTATGGGACTTACAAACTTGCAGACCTGGTGGTAATCTCCCTGCAACTTTCATTTTTTGGAAAAAATACTAAGTAGAGAATATACAAAAAAAATGTGAAAAATGACTAAGTATAGACCAAAGCACGCAATCATTGATCAACGAATGTTGAACAACAATGCCTAGAGATCTATTTGAGATGTTTGGCTTCTGAAAATCTACACCAATGGGCACAATGGATTCCCCTTATTGAATGGTGGTACAACACCACTTATCATGGAGCTACCAAAATGACACCATATCAAGTTGTTTATGGCTAAATTCCTTATCAGTGGAATCATATGCACCAAGCAAATCCAAGGTTCATGCAATAGATAGAATGATTCACACCAGAAAATTCATTACTTGTATCCACAAGGACAACTTGTTTATGGCGCAAAATCAAATGAAACGATAAGGTAATCAACATAGATATGAACATTATTTTAATGAATGGGATCAAGTGTTTCTTCGCCTACGGCCTTATAAACGGATATCACTCAAAGATAAAGTTTCACAAAATATAGTCCCAAGTTCTATGGTCCCTATCAGATCATACAATGCATTGGTTAGGTCACCTACAAGTTATCGCTCCCAACCCACTCCGAGATTCATCAAAACTTTCATGTGTTCTATTGCAAGAAAGTTGTGGGATCAAATTGCAAAGTGAAAGCCAACCTACCAAAACTTTATGAAGAAGGTTCCATTTGGCTCCAACTAGAAGTAGTATTGGATACCAAAGAACACTAGTCGCACCAGTGCACGATCAAGGAAGTATTGATCAAGTGGAAAGATATGCAACCAGAAGATTCCACATGGGAACCGACAACGATTCTACAACAATTTTCTCTCCTTCATCCTTGAGGACAATTCTACTTTTGAAGGGGGAGGGCATGTTAGGGTTCTACCCTAACCCCCTTACTTAGATACTTTATTAATGCATGATGCCACTTTCCTTAAACAAAGCCCATTAAATTCTTAGTTAATAGTTATTCATTATAATAAAGGTTCCCTTTTAGTAATAAGGCCCAAAATAGTTGGTTATCCCTCATTATAAGAGGACGTAGGTTGTTAATATTCTATATGGATAGCTATATATCAAGTAGAAGGTTTTGTATTCTTTTTTCAAGAATTTTTATTGTATTTGGAGCATTACTCTTGGACATTTTCCCCCTTGAAGAGGCAAGTGAACATAGCTCCCCATTTTTTTCTCTATTTTCTCTTATGTTCTTGGGCTTTGCACTACATTTTATGTGATTTCTCTAAAGTTTTGGGGTTAACTACACTACATCAAACTTCACGAAATAACGCAATTAAAGTCTGACTAGGATTATTCACATTCCACCCTTTGCTCAAGACTATTACAATATTGAGCCCTTTCAAAATTTCTAAGTTTCGCAATGTATAAGACCTCTTCTCAGTCTCCAAACATCATTTTTTGTGGTGAAGTGTTCACCACCTATTCACTTGGGATTACAAAAAGTTCTTAGAAACTTGAGCTTTTAAAATATCAAGTGCAAGGGCTTGTTACCAATGCTTGAGTTTGTGTTTTGAAACAAGTAAGAGGTTATTTTATGAGTGAAATTTGTGTTGATGGTAACATGACAACACCCATAAATCAATTTATTTTCCTTTTAAATGGTCACATAACCTAGAAAACTCACTAGGAAATTTTTTTTTGAAAATTTTCGGTTGATTTTAACACAATTGATACATTTATATACGTCGTAATGCCATTTTTGGTGCCTATATTGATTTTTGGGCTAGATTTTTTGCATTTTCTAGTTATAATTAGGTGCTAACAATATGTTGTTTACTTCCCTTTTATTCGTTGTTTGTACAAATAAGCCATATGAAATCATTTTCTCATAGGTTCCAAAATCACTTTTGACCTTTTTATCAACAACATCTACCATTTTGTTTACCCCAAAAACACTTTGCATTCCATTTTCCAAGTGTATGAAAGCCATAACAACTTCTTATAAGATATTTTAAGCTTGTTGGTCCCCAAAATCAAATTGGTGCTTATCATATTTTCTTTTATGTTTTGTAGGTTTTCCTCCTTTTAGCATTCATGGGAATTGAGGGAGGACAATACCCATATTAGGTAGTCCCAAGAGGGATTGTACACAAGCCTCTTGCTTCTCTATCCTTCCCTTTTGTTGCTTCAAAAATAGGGAAATTCAAAGTGAGGGTAGGGTCAACCTTATGTCAAGGTACCAAGAGGTATAGTAGGTATTTGGGCTCCACCTAATTTGAATAGGTTGGATCTACCTCATGTGACAAATTTAGCTTACAACACCTACATGGCAGTTTTTTAACCAATATTTTATGTGAACTCTTCATCTTTCATCTAGGGAACCAATCAAAGGATACGAGTAATGTTACAAATGACATGATGTGCACAAATAAGTAAGATTTGAGAGAAAGTAAGTAGGGACAACAACTGGAGAGGAGAAACTTAATTTATCATGGTTTGTCCTTGATTATCTCAACATAATCTGATATCTTACTCTCAATGATCTTCTCTTCAACTACTATCCCTTCATACTTTCCTTTCTTCCTTCCAACCTTGTATCATGGTGTACACCATCCCATTTGCAACATCGCTTCTTGTTTTACTAGTTTCGTTAATGATTAATGAAGAGATCACTCAAAACAGTGGGATAAAAATGATGGAGGTAGGGCATGTCGAATCACTTTCTCGGTCCTTTATAACCTGCTTCTATGTAAACACAAATTATGTTTGTCATTCATCAATCCCATTTGATGCGGAATTGGATGAAATGCTCCGTTGCATGTAGCAGAATTATGTTTTACAGTCTTTTGCAATTTTTGTTGCAGCAATTAACAATCTTTCAACTTAGCTCCAGGGGCTACACAGTTCGCGCATAAAACCTCACACTAGAACCAGGTGCTAAAACCCATAGAAAACTTAACAATATAGTTGATTCGATATCTCCTATCGAACTATCGCTTGTCGGATGAAACTTTGTAAAAGGGTTAAATGGTCTCGATAATCGGTATGGCATTGTGACTATGTGTGGCACCGTGATATCAGATATTTCTGTATCCTCCTATCACATATAATACTTACAACAATATAATGATACAACTGGGGCCAGTATGGAATCAAAACGATGGAACCTCGATATCCCCTATCGGGATATCAGAATAAACCTTTGAGAAGGAATTAACAATGTTGTGATATCATTGTGGATCTCCTTCATTGCCAATGTTTCCACATGTCTCCTTCATGAACCTTTGATCTCTAGTGATCGATGGTTACGATTTCTTCCTGCTTTCATTGTGCTTCTTTTCAAGAGTCTTTGAACTTGTTTTATTGTTTTGCTTTCATTCATTGAGCTTTGGTGATCAACAATCACAATTGAATCTTTTTTCCATTGTGCCTTTGAAACCCTCAGCTTATAATCATTATTGATTTCACCAATCTCTATGATCTAGACGTCATTCTTATCTAGCTTCCTCAATCTTGCACTCTTCAACGAAGTTCATAGGAACTTCATTCCTTGATCTTGTTCCTCTTCAAGTTTGAAATTCCAGCTTGTTTTTCATCAACTCACACAAAGATATAATTTTGTTAACATGGTTACAATTTAGTGTTGGTTTGCAAAGAACCTTTATTTTTATTCACAGATTTATCAAATATTCATGCATATCAACATAGACATACACACATAGTTCACAATAGTTCTATTAAATTGATCTCTATACATTATTTTAGGATTACTTCTCTATCTGATTTTACAGTTGGGGATTTTCCTCTCTCTCTCTCTCTCTCTCTCTCTCTCTCTGGCTAGATTTCCCTCTAATTGGTCACACTCCCAATATGTCCATAGGCTTACACAATAGAAAGGAATACAATTTACTAAATTTGTTAAGATCCTAATTACTCTCCATAAATTTTCAACTTAACCCTAAGATCTCTCTAAGATCCTTGAAATCTGTTAAAGGCAGATTTGATTACATACTTGTCAAACTACTCATCTCAAAAACCCCTCTAGAATCTAATTAAAACTTAGGGAAATACAAGAATTTAATTAAGGGAACCCACTCCCTTTAGTAAACTCTAAGACCCTTCTAGGTATTCTCAAAATGATCAATTTCTAATGGGAAATTCTCTTGCATCACACTCCCAGGGTACAAAATTTCCATGATCTCTTGATAATGAGTCTTTTCACTTGTTGAAGTCTTCCCGGATCCCAAATCATATGTTGTTGTCCACTTGTTTTGCGGTCTTCTTGTTGCATTGTTGTTTCATGCAACCTTCCAGGATCCTAAACTTCACTTTATTGTTTTTCAATATCATTTCTTTCACTAGTACCTGAAGTCTCTTGTTACGAGGGAAAAACTCTCTATGGCCACGAGTAAACCACAACAGATAGGTATGATTGTAGAAATCAACTCAATTCCATCATATTCTATATAAACTAATGTGTAAGATAAGATAGAGGCCTACCTCGATCCAACGTTCGATGATGTTCCACCGTTGAGCACTTCAACCCAAAACTTTATACCTGCAAAAAGTTCTTAACAAATAAATAGAGAAAGCATAAAGTGATAATATAAATGGGTTAGCACATCAGATAGCATAATCCATTAATAAACATTACAAACATGCCCATGGATAATAATCATATATTTGCATGATACCAATAGGACGGGAAGGGAGTATTTCTATTAATAATTGATCAGCAGTAGTGACAACATTACAGACTTCTGTGTCGGCACGGTTCGAAACCAAGAAACCAAGTTCCTTCCAATTGGGCCTCCACCACTTCACTCCTCCACCAAAGGCAAGATCGAAGAAGAGAGGCAATGAGGTTCTATCAACAATAGGGAAAGAGCTTGGGGGTTGAACACTATGTTCAGACTTGAGGGACAAAGGGATGCAGACTCAATATGAAGTAATTTCTCGAGAGTAACTTTTCTCTCAAAGTTGAATGCTTTCTCCTTTTTTTCCATAGCTTAGAATTGTGCTCTTATAGCCTTCAAAATGCAACTGAAGGGTCGAGTCGGAATGTTTCCAGTATATGGAAGGCCAAGGATCAGAGATCTCTTGTCGTGACATGGAAACCCGACTCCATTTTTGTATTTTCTGGCACAAATCTCAATGTACACTGGTTGTAGTGGAGCAACCTACGTATACGCTTGATGCATAGCTGATAGGGCGCGTATATGTGGAAAAATGTATATTTTTATTTCTGAATTCATCAAAAAGGGATGATAAGCATGCATAGGGAAATGGGAAAAGGCCCTCTATGCAAGATAGTAATGGTGAGGCAAATCTTGCTATAACAGATGCCCCCTAATGTGTGAGATCATAGGAGTATCTGTGATGGCCGAAATACATTATACATAACCCAAGAGTGGAGTGGTAGAGAACCAGCTGGATGAACTTGATTTCTTATTACATTTTGTATTGACTTTTCATACATGGCTGCCAAGAATACAACGCAAATCCATGTGGAAAATATACCAAATAAGTGTCTGTGGCTATGAATAGGCAAATACAAATGTGGTCATATGCCAAAATTGTCATAGTCACAAACAAGGCCCAGTGAAACCAGTCTCGAAACCAATTTGAAGATATTTGTATACCATGGAGTACAATATGATCTCCCATGATCACTAAAGTCGAATAGGTGTTGGTCCAATGAAAGGACCCAACAACTCAGGAAAGATGCGGCTACATAGTGATGTCTTCAAGTCTTCTACACTATCTGCCAAGGGTGCAAGTCTACATCATGTGAATAAAGGAGTTGAGGTCGAACATCATGAGACATCGTTTGATTACCGGTCATTGAGGTATATCGTTAACAAACGCGAGACAACCTACCAATGATCAAAGTAGGTATCAAGGCATTGAGTACATTCCTACAAGTGTGAATAAAGGAGTCGGTGTCAAACACTTGAGAAATCCATTGATCAAGAGACATTGATGCATTCCCATATGTCAATGGTGAGAGAGCCTACCACTAATGACTGCAAGACTAAAGGTACTCATAAAAGTCTAGATCCCATATCCAGAATAAATGAGCTGAAGTCGATGGAAAGAGGCCCATTGAAAGGAGAGCATTAAGGCATATCTCATCAGTCAACGCAAGGAACAAAGCAGGAGCTTCATGATTTGGTGGAGACTGGACAAAGAACATGTTCACGAACAAACGACCCTATGTGTCTTTCGCGTGTATCAAATGAAAGAAGTACACGAAAAATACCCTCTGAATAGCAGCCAATGATGAAAATTGTTGAAAAAGGCGAGGAAACCACCAATAAGGTTAATGGAATCCAATACATTGCATGATTCCCAAAGTGTGAATAGATGTCTTGCCATCGAACACAAGGGAAACCACCCAGTCAATGACCAATGATGAAATGTCAATTGTTGGGTTCAAGGTGACCTACCGATGATGTAAGTAGGGCCAGGGTGCATGATAAGACCATATTATCATGTGATTATGAGACAAACTGAGGGTATGGCCGACATGCAAAGCCAAGATTTTTGAGGAGTGGCCAACACAGGTTGATAGACTTCCTTTGAACAAGAGCATGAGACACATGGTGGACTCCAGCAGCATAGACTCAATGATGTGACAATTAGATGCATGAGGCATCAATAACATTCTCTATAGGGACTAGAAGAGTAACCAATCGGTAGAGAAAACTCTGTAACGAGATCAGCTTCCTAAGGCCATGCTAAACCCAAAATTACGATGACACAAGGACTCAATAATTTTGTACTTTGTTCAAAGGCGACACGACTGCTGCCAACTATAATCTAGTACTCCCTTCTTGCCCGTCTTTTTTTGTTTTTTCATAACAAATGAATGTTATGATACAGAGGAGGAAACGAGTGTCGCAAGTAAGAAAAACTAGTTCCAACAGTGGAACGTACCTATTTAATGCAAGGAAATGCATGCGGGAGATGGACACTCGGGGTGATGTTTCCTGTAGGGTATAGGGTGTCAAATTGTGAAGGATATGAACAAGGCTATTCTTGGTTGAGGATACAAAACTACTTAGGAAACGGTTTATAATGCAAAGAGAGAACCGGCTAAAGGATCAATATTGCAAGGGAGGGCATGACATGCAATTACAACTTAACGCCAAAAAATATCCTTTTTTATGTCTTGTAGTCTACTTGGTGTGAAAAAGGGGTAAGCTTGTGCCAAATAGACGTCTTTTCAAATCCAATTTACGAGTGTGAAAAAGACAAGTTCACTTGGCAATCTTTTCCATTTTTGATAATGTGTCAGAAAAGAGCTTAACTAAGACTCGTGACCTTTCAAATCTAGTTTAACAAGTGTGAAAGGAACAAATCACTCGGCAATCTTTTTGGTTTTTGGGTGAGTCGGAAAAGGGCTTAACTAAGACTCATTTTTGGTGTCTTACTCAACATGTAAAGGGGGAGGCCAAGGCTCCCGTCTCGGTCGTCTGTGGAAAGTCAATATTTCAGGGATAGCTGACAAGAGCTTGGGAAAACCAAAGGCTCTCCAAGTCTGGGAGGATAAAGTGCTAACGGAGGATACAATCTCCATGATAGTTAGAATAATGTATCTTAATGGAAAAGACATAGGTGGGTGTATGGGATGCCCCATCGGGTCATCAGAATCGAAGGGAACTTCATTAGGATTTGGAGAGAGAGCATTCGGGGAAATAATAAATCTCTCTCGTTCAGAAGGAGTAGGGTTAGGAATTTTGAGGACATGACTAAGAGGCGCATCACTCTCTTCAAGAAGAGTAGGGTTGACCAGAGATTGCACTGGTGTGGGTGCTTCTTCAATTATAGGTTGAAGAGGATGCATAGTAACGGAGGAAATGAATGCTTCACTTTCGAAAAAGGAGGCGAGGTCAGGAGGGGATTGCGGTGGTGGGGCCACCGAGGGAATTAAAGGTGAAGTAATGTGAGGAGAAACCAGGGATGTCTCATAGTCTGAAGGGCTCTTGGGTTAGCCCCATGCTTCTGGTATCTCGGCAGTAACCGGACACAAATGAGTAAGGTGGTTTCCTTCACAAGTCCTACAAAGGAATTTAGGCTTACGTCATAGACGTCTAGGCTTCTCGATGTAACTAGCAAGGGAAAGAGAGTCGTCTCCTAAATGATGAATAGAGGTTGGAGACGTGACACGGCTATGGATCATGGTGAAAAGGATAGTTCCCCCAACATAATTAGCAGAGGTTGGGTGCAAGCTGTCGACATAATTTGTAGAAAATGTTGACCCATCTCCGACATGACTGGCAGAGGTTGGGGATGGAGCGCTAGTGTGACTGACATTGACTGGGCTAGCGATAGATGGTGGTATTTGATTCCAAGGTCCAAGGAAAGAATTATTCTGAAACATTGCAAGCTAGGAGGGATCCTGGTGTACCCTCTATCCCTTCCCAGAAAGGAGATGGCCAATGCCAAAATGGTCTGAAGAAGTTTGGACGGGTATCATCACTGAGGTCTGCGAAGAGACCGAAGTAGGATAAGAATTATTCGAGTGAGGATATATGTTGCCCCCTTGTGAAGGGGTCCCATAAAGAGGGTAACCTGAACTGTAAAATTGGTGTTCCCCATATGAAATACCCAGAGGCCTCTGAGGGCCTGTCATGGGAAACATTTTCGAAGGAACAGACATGGCGGGTGACAGATGCATGGGTGATGCATAATAAGTGGGAAAATATCCCATCAGAGCACTGGCTCCTGGAAGAGTATATTTAGCATTGGGTTCATAAGAGGGAAGGTTCCAACCTCCTATGGGAACATGACCCATATCGAACGAAGAAGTCATCATTAGAGCCATGATGCCCTCGGATCCCATGCTAGGATTCATATATGTGGACTAGGGAGAGGATTGCACGGGTGAATACATATCAACAGAAAAATGAATAGGGACCCAAGGTGCAGACTGGGTGTTGTAGTTCTGCATACCATTGTAGAAAGCGAAAGGATCTGTCCCCATGAAATGAGTAGGCATCATGGGGTAGGTAGCAGCAAATGAGGGAGCAAAATAAGATCCACTATCCATGATGGTGAGACCCAACAAAGACTCCTAAGGCCAACTAGTAGTCAAAGAGCATACCAAAAAGTCAAACGGCCAATATGCATGCAAACGGGCTAAAGTGGCTGAGTAGCCTCCCTCGCTAAAGAAGGTATGTCTTGTCCAAGAGGGATCTGAGACTCCTTGCTAAAGTTTGGAGGTGACAAAATCAGTTATAGGGGCCCTCGTGGGCTTAACAACTAGTCGGTCAGATCCCCCCTCAGAGGTAATCCTCAATAAAGGTTGTGTGTTTTTCAACCCCTATCTGACCCAGTGTACAAGTAGAATAACCCCTGCAAGTAACCTATGAGATGTTGGGTATCTGTTATATTCTTTGCACGAGTAGTAGTGTGAAAGATAGTAATGGTGAGGCAAATCTTTCTATAACACCAAGGTACAAAATTTCCATGATCTCTTGATCATGAGTCTGTTCACTTGTTGAAGTCTTCCTGGATCCCAAATCATGTGTTGTTGTCCACTTGTTTTGCGATCTTCTTGTTGCATTGTTGTTTCATGCAAGCTTCCAGGATCCTAAACTTTACTTTGTTGTTTTTCAATATCATTGCTTTCACTAGTACCTTCAGTAAATTGTACTTGCATGTTGTTTTTATCTTTCTTCCTGTATTTCCACTTGGAAACCTTCATCAAATGCTTCCAGAACTCATCCAATTCAATGTCTAGACTTGTCTCTTGTTGGTACACATCATTTCTGCAACTTGGTTGCTTCAAATGTCCACAAAAAATTGTATGGTTGTTGCCACCTTCTTGTCTCCACGCTCTCTTTTTTCCTCGATTTCTTGAGAATATTGTTCACTAAATAAAAACTGGTGCAACCAATAATGCATATCTCTAAATTGGATGTTAAGTTTACATGATTGTGGATGTTCAAATATACTTTCTTCTTTGATTTCATTAAAATGGCGGATTAGAAATAAACATTTTATACCTTTTTGTAAGGAGTTCTCCATGATCATGCACCAATGATTATTTGCTTCATCTTTTCCACCATTCTTCATTGTCATCCTTTCTTTGGCAAGTTCCATACTTGTATCACTGCAATCTAGCATAACCCATTTAAGGACTCCACATACTTCACCATTTGAAGTATCTCCAAGCCAACTTAGTGTTTTCTTCACATCTTCACTTTCTTCATAATGTCATCTCAACTCTGAAGGCTTATGGTTTCCCTCGGGAAACGTGACACCTACCTCTGGAAACATGTCATGTATTTACGTGGCTTTTTCGACACATGGTTTTTGCTAATGGTTTTCTATTTCTGGTTAAGGAATTAGGGTTTTGGACTAATCAAGGTCGTTGGGTTAGGGTTGTGGATGTCGTTGGCTCCTATATGTATATTATATTGTAAATAATGCAACACAATGAATGAATATAATATATGTTGGTTTTCTCGGTTTGGGTTTCCAGGGGAAAAATCTCTGTGTAATGTTTGTATTTTCCATTGTATCTTTTCTGTTCTTTTCTGAATATATGTTTACAGTAGACATTGTACAAGGTTAGAATTTACATCAGATACCTAAGTCAAGAAACTAATAAACCACTATATAACCAATGCATAGGTGAGCAGTTGTAAGTCTGGATCACCATATGGGTGGGGTAGTAAAGCCTGAAACCTTGAAAGCACCTCCTTCCACAGAGGTATGGGTACTAGCAAGATCCCCAAATACGAATAAATCCACAGAAATATCTTTGATGCTAAGTGAGTATCCAAGGGTTTTCCCTTCAACTAACTTCGCGTGACCTCGTGATTAACTCTAGTGTGAGCAGAGCCTCCTGATATTACCAATTATACAATGGACTTCTCAACTCCCTGTCTCAGACACATATGTTGATTTAATTGCCTTGGAGAAGTATACTCACAAAATCCTAGACCAATTTGTGCACCCCAAAAATAAAATTGTGACTAATCAATTTTAGTTTAAAGTGTAAATTTTATTGGTCGTGATTACTCAAAAGGGTATGGAAGTGAAACTCATGATTGTATGACTCTGCAAGAAGATAAATACGAATGTAATGCAAAGTCTATCTTTAACTTTTCAATGAATGATATGCTAATAAAAACAATGCAATTTTCGATTTCAAGTCTGCAATTCAAAAGTAAAATGCAATCTTTCGCTAAATGTACCAAGCTAATAATAACGATTCAAAGACAAAAAATATTAACCAATGAAAAATGCCTATTTCTTTTGTATTTTCAATATATCAGAAAGAAAATGCATGGACTGAGAAGTAGCCTGATATAAAAATTCTACTATGTATAAACAAAATAACTCAAGCAGAAAACCAAGCAGCCAAGCAAACAGCCCAGGGTTCAAGGACAAATCAAAAATGAAAAAACAATGAGAAAGACTACGCCCATAAATTCAACTCCCAACTGACTTCCTATCAACCCAGGGAAGCTCAACAGACACTAAAGAGACCTAAGAAGGCTCAACACACATCAAAACACACCCAACAGTCACTAAACCAAGAAAACAAGCAACGAAAAGTGGTATACGTGACTGTTCAGGAGAATAGTGTGTATATATGCATCTTGCAAAGAGGCAGAATGCATGTGTACGCAACTATCAAGGAAAAAGGAGCGTACATGATTTAAAACAAGGCCAGGCAAGGGAAAAAAGGCTAAAAACTCAGACTCAGAGTAAACAGACTCTGTCAAGCAGTGATATGACAAGAAACACCAAGGAAAAAGAGCAATGCAAGAAGAAGAATACTTCAACCCTTAGAAGGAATATCTCTCCCAAGTATGGTCTCCATTTCTGTTACGAGGGAAAAAATCTCTATGGCCACGGGTAAACCACAACAGACAGGTATGAATGTAGAAATCAACTCAATTCCATCATATTCTATATAAACTAATGTGTAAGATAAGACAGAGGCCTACCTCAATCCAACGTTCGATGATGTTCCACCGTTGAGCACTTCAACCCAAAACTTTATACCTGCAAGAAGTTCTTAACAAACAAATAGAGCAAGCATACAATGATAATATAAAGGGGTTAGCACATCAGATAGCATAATCCATTAATAAACATTACAAACATGCCCATGGATAATAATCATATATTTTCACGATACCAATAGGACGAGAAAGGAGTATTTCTATTAATAATTGATCAGCAGAAGTGACAACATTACAGACTTCTGTGTCGGCACGGTTTGAAACTAAGAAACCAAGTTCCTTCCAACTGGGCCTCCACCACTTCACTCCTCCACCAAAGGCAAGCTTGAAGAAGAGAGACAATGAGGTTCTCTCAACAATAGGGAAAGAGATTGGGGGTTGAACACTGTGTTCAGACTTGAGGGACAAAGGGATGCAGACTCAATATGAAGTAATTTCTCCAGAGTAACTTTGCTCTCAAAGTTGAATGCTTTCTCCTTTTTTCCATAGCTCGGAATTGTGCTCTTATAGCCTTCAAAATGCAACTGAAGGGTCGAGTCAGAACGTTTCCAGTATATGGAAGGCTAAGGATCAGAGATCTCTTGTCGTGACATGGAAACCCGACTCCATTTTTGTATTTTCTGGCACAAATACTGATGTACGCAGGTTGTAGTGGAGCAGCCTGCGTATACGCTTATTACATAGCTAATAGGGTGTGTATATGTGGAAAAATGTATATTTTTAGTTCTGGATTCATCAAAAAGGGATGATAAGCCTGCATAGGGAAATGGAAAAAGGCACTCTGTGCAAGATAGTAATGGTGAGGAAAATCTTTCTATAACACCAGGGTACAAAATTTCCATGATCTCTTGATCATGAGGCTATTCACTTGTTGAAGTCTTCCCAGATCCCAAATCATATGTTGTTGTCCACTTGTTTTTTGGTCTTCTTGTTGCATTGTTGTTTCATGCAAGCTTCCAAGATCCTAAAATTTACTTTGTTGTTTTTCAATATCATTGCTTTCACTAGTACCTTTAGTAAATTGTACTTGCGTGTTGTTGTTATTTTTCTTCTAGTATTTCCACTTGGAAACCTTCATCAAATGCTTCCAGAACTCATCCAAATCAATGTCTAGTCTTGTCTTTTGTTGGTACACATCCTTGTTGCAACTTGGCTGCTTCAAATGTCCACAAAAAACTGTATGGTTGTTTCCACCTTCTTGTCTCCACACTCTCTTTTTTCCTCGATTTCTTGAGAATGTTGTTCACTAAATAAAAACCGGTGCAACCAATAATGCATATCTCTAAATTGGATGTTCAGTTTACATGATTGTGGATGTTCAAATATACTTTGTTCTTTGATTTCATTAAAATGATAGATTAGAAATAAACATTTTATACCTTTTTGTAAGGAGTTCTCCATGATCATGCACCAATGATTATTTTCTTCATCTTTGCCACAATTCTTCATTGTCATCCTTTCTTTGGCAAGTTCCATACTTGTATCACTGCTATCTAGCATAACCCATTTCAAGACTCCACGTGCTTCACCATTTGAAGTATCTCCAAGCCAACTTAGTGATTTCTTCACATCTTCATTTTCTTCAGAATGTCATCTCAACTCTGAAGGCTTATGGTTTCCCTCAGGAAACGTGTCATGTATTTAGGTGGTTTTTTCGGCACATGGTTTTTGCCAATGGTTTTCTATTTCTGGTTAAGGAATTAGGGTTTTGGACTAATCCAGGTCATTGTGTTAGGGTTTTAGATGTCGTTGGCTCCTATATGTATATTGTATTGTAAACAATGTAACACAATGAATGAATATAATATATGTTGGTTTTCCCAGTTTGGGTTTCCAAGGGAAAAATCTCTGTGTAATGTTTGTATTTTCCATTGTATCTTTTCTGTTCTTTTATGAATATCTGTTTACAGTAGACATCGTACAAGGTTAGAATTTACATCAGATACTCAAGTCAAGCAACTAATAAACCATTATATAACCAATGCACAGGCGAGCAGTCGTAAGCCTGGATCACCGTATGGGTGGGGTAGTAAAGCTTGAAACCTTGAAAGCACCTCCTCCCATAAAGGTATGGGTACTAGCAAGATCCCCAAATACAAATAAATCCACAGAAATATCTCTGATGTTAGGCGAGTATCTAGGGGTTATCCCTTCAACTAACTTTGCGCGACCTTGTGATTAACTCCGGTGTGAGCGGAGCCTCCTAATATTACCAATTATACAATGGACTTCTCAACTCCCTGTCTCAGACACATATGTTGATTTTAGTGTCTGTTGAGCTTCCCTGGGTTGACATGAAGTCTGTTGGGAGTTGAATTTATGGGCGTAGTCTTTCTCATTGTTTTTTCATTTTTGATTTGTCCTTCAACCCTGGGCTATTTGCTTGGTTGCTTGGTTTTCTGCTTGAGTTATTTCGTTTATACATAGTATAATTTTTATATCAGGCTGCTTCTCAGTCCATGCATTTTCTTTATGATATATTGAGCCTGAAACTTGTATGCTCCTTTTAGTTTAAAGCGTAAATTTTATTGGTCATGATTACTCAAAAGGGTATGGACGCAAAACTCATGATTTGAAGCACCTCAAGTAAAGCCTGAAACCTTGAAAGAACCTCCTCCCACAGAGGTATGGGTACTAGAAAGATCCCCAAATACGAATAAATCCGCAGAAATATCTCTGACGCTAGGCGAGTATCCAGGGGTTATCCCTTCAACTAACTTCGCGTGACCTCGTGATTAACTCTGGTGTGAGCAGAGCCTCCTGATATTACCAATTATACAATGGACTTCTCAACTCCCTGTCTCGGACACATATGTTGATTTAATTGCCTTGGAGAAGTATACTCACAAAATCCTATTCCAAGGCACTAAATCCTAGACCAGTTTGTGCACCCTAAAAATAAAATTGTGACTAATCAATTTTAGTTTAAAGCGTAAATTTGATTGGTCATGATTACTCAAAAGGGTATGGAAGCGAAACTCATGATTTTATGACTCTGCAAGAAGATAAATACGAATGTAATGCAAAGTCTATCTTTAACTTTTCAATGAATGATATGCTAATAAAAACAGTGTAATTTTCAATTTCAAGTCTGCAATTCAAAAGTAAAATGCAATCTTTCGCTAAATGTACCAAGCTAATAATAAAGATTCAAAAACAAAAAAATATTAACCAATGCAAAATGCCTATTTCTTTTGTATTTTCAATATATCAGAAAGAAAATGCATGGACTGAGAAGCAGCCTGATATAAAAATTATACTATGTATAAACGAAATAACTCAAGCAGAAAACCAAGCAGCCAAGCAAACAGCCCAGGGTTCAAGGACAAATCAAAAATGAAAAAACAATGAGAAAGACTACGCCCATAAATTCAACTCCCAAAAGACTTCCTGTCAACCCAAGGAAGATTAACAGACACTAAAGAGTCCTAAGAAGGCTCAACATACATCAAAACTCACCCAGTAGTCACTAAACCAAGCAAACAAGCAAGGAAAAGTGGTATTTGCGACTGTTCAGGAGAATAGTGTGTATATATGTATCTTGCAGAGAGGCAGGACGCGTGTGTACATGACTATCAAGGCAAAAGGAGCGTACAGGCTTTAAAACAAGGCCATGCAAGGGCAAAAAGGCTAAAAACTCAGACTCAAAGTGACGATTACGGGAACCGTCTCAACTGCTTCTTTCCCTTCATTGGTCAATTTGTCGATTGCTTTCTTGAGCCATTATTCAATACAATTTTTCATTGGTGCCACGTTTATCTCATGCTGGTTTTTAATGTTGAACAACTCGCCCTTTAAGTCTCTTCAATCGAGGGAGATACCATGTAATACTTCTTCAGTATATCGATTCTTCACAGAGTAGTCCACTAGCCAATTGTCTATGTCGCCTTCATCATATTCAAGTATACAATAAAACTTTTCAATTGATATCCCTTTGAATATCTCAACTTGTTTGTCAAATTGTTGTTTTGTCAGGAAGATTAAGTTGAGAATAAATTTAGGGTCTTGCACTTTGTTGGTTCTTCCAGCTAAGTCTATGTCCGTGAGCCTCTTAAACAGTTCTTCCCTTTTTTATATAGCTTGGTTGCATGCTTGAACAATATTATTTAAATTCTTAATTTTCTCCTTCCAGCAAGCGTTTAGTTGTTTTATTTGACTCGAGGAGGATATATCCTCCTGTCTTCTTCACATTTCCTTCATGTTAGAAACTTTGATTCCAAAGGGTACTACAACATCAAGGTAAAAACCTTCTTCATTCTTCATATCAGCCTGCAAATACTCGTGGAAGGCATGCACCCTCGAACCAAAAGAAACAATGTTTTTAGAAACTTCCCATGCCTTTGTGATCAATGCCATTCTTTTGTTAATATTTCTTTCTACATAGCTCCTAGATGATGTAAGTAGGCTTGAAGATCCTTTGAATTTAACAGTGGGTGTGGTGGGTCTGACTATTGACAAAGGACTTGCAAGAAGTGGTAGAGGCATTAAGGTGTCTTCCAATTCCTTGATCCTTTCTTTCAAATTCATGTTTTATGCTTCTAGACCACCAATTGAAACATCTAGAGCCTCCCCGGTTGCTCTGTGAATTTTGGAGATTTAGGAAGGCCGCGTATCTTTTAGGTCAACCTTAGAATGATATTTTCCTTTCTTATTCTTCATATCACCTTTTTCAATAATCAATTTCTTAGATTCCTTGTCAAAGACAGCGCTTTGAAAAGAAAATGACTATTCTTCACATAAATTTTCATTCTCAATGATCTCTAATGATGAATTTGGATGGGTCGTCTTTCCTGGCCGATCAATTATTGGAAACATTTTCTCAATATCTGCCTCGATATCCATGTCTTCAAGAGAGAATTTGTTGATGTCATTTTCTATGACGTTTTCTTCTTCTTACACAACATTCTTCCTCTTCTTCCTTAGAGGGAGATTGTGTGTGCTCTCGATTTTTCCAGGGGGGATATTATTTTCACCTCCGTCACTTGAACTATTATTGGTAACTTTCCTAGTTGGGTGGGCCATTAGAGCATTTCTCTGAGATGTGGTAGTTTTAGGAGTAATAATTGGAGACTGGGCGCTCTTCTCACTGGTACCCTTTCCTTTCTGCTTGTACAACTCGTTAGTAGTAAGTATTGTCTCCAAGTCACCAGCATTGTGCATAGGAGTGCCTAAGTTGTTGTTTTATTATTCACTCACAATAGTATGAATTAATGAGTTGTTGAATCCTACTGACAACATATGTCCCACGAATATTTTATTAGGGTCAAACCCCTCTATCTTTTCAGCATATTTAAGATTTACATTATGGAAGTGATTCGCAAACTCATCAATTTTATTTATATTCCTGAATACGAAGTCTCCAATTTTCCAAGACAAAGGGATGAATTGTTTTTTCCATTTTTCATGGAAAAAGTGCAACCAAAAATTGTATTGCATTTCCACTTACATAACAAACAATTTATCAGATACATGGTATGGAAGAAATGAGGGATTTTCCTTGGAACAGAAGATCCTGATAACACTATGATTTTCCATCTACTCTAACGTTCCCTTTTTCTCCAAGAATTTACTAGCCTAGTCTGGTATCCTCGGGGTATTTTTACCAAACAACAATCCTTTGAAAACTGAAACTAAATCATTGTAAACTTCGTAAAAATGCAAAGAAGTCTTGTGTCTCCACAATGCTTGATATTGTTGGGTATGTGCTATATTCTTTGCATGTGTGTGTGTGGGTGCTTTCCTAGGGGGGTCCCAGGGGGGGGGAAGTATGCCCCCCCTAGTTACGCATAGCGTTCAGCAACGGGCGATAGCCCGAGGCCGACGGGGTTCGGGGCAGCACCCCAAAAAATTTTGTGGCCGGATTTTGCTATTTTTAGCGGTTTTCTAAATTAATCTCGTATCAAGGGATTAGGGTTTTGGTATCTATGGAATACCTAAAAACATTGTATATATTGTATGGTGAATGGTGAAATTCGATATAATGAATATATTAAAGGTTTTCCCGGTTGAGGGTTTCCGGTATAAAATCTTTGTGTATTTTGTGTATGAGCCATTGATTAAATTTTGTTTTTCTTAGGAATCTATATGCATTGCTTTACTTCACAGGTTTAAAACTTACAGATACCATAAGGTAACTGGATCAATTTCACAGTTCACCCTCTTAAAGATAGTCAATTTTGGAAACTCGCAACAATATACTATTGCAAATACCAAATAAAAAGCCATAAATAATTTCTTGTCCCTTTTGTAATGTGATAATTAGGAAGAGATTTCAATGGAAATCAATTTTCCCCAATCGAAGATAGATTTCTCTTTAACTATAAAATATAAAATATAAAGAATCATGCGAGAAATGGTGGCAGTATTTTCTTGACCTATCAACCTGGTGAACAACCAAGTGATTTCCCGAAAGGGACTTTTAAAGAGCTGACCTAAATCTTGGTGAAATCTTCTGGAACAGCCGCAAGATTCTCTAAGAACTCAGGCAAGAGAACCAGGTCATTGTCATGTTTTTTCAGAAAATCTCTGCAATCATCTCCTTTGAAGGTAAGTGTTGGCTCGGGGAGCTTCAACATCTTACAAAATGTTTGCGGTGAAAGAGATATGGGATAATGATCTTGAAGTTGTATGGTTTGTTGACTTGGTACGTATTTCTCAACGCACCATGCAACCAGTTCCTTGCAATCGAATACCTCAGGGACACTCCCTGTGCGAGCAATTATGGATGTTTAGATTACGTCTTTCTAAGCATAAGGAGATGATTAATATGAGTATTCTCTGGACCACTAAAAGTTCTAGTCTTCATGACCAAAAATATTCAAAGTATCGCCACAGAACTATTGTCTAGTTGTCATTTCCATAGGTTGATGAGAGCGTTCTTCCAACTATATAATATCTTGAAATGAAATCCTTTCGGAGAGATAATAATAATATAACCCTTGGAAAATCATGCTTTAATGAAAATTAATGAAAAAATATTCTCGATCCCTTCACTTATTAATGACAATCTTTACGGAGCCTGCATGATCATTTATTAGCATTAAACCATGCTAAATGCATATTGGAAAAAGCATGAAGATGGTGGAGATGGACAAGAGCAATTTGAAATTGGGGGATTTTGTGAACCTGCCAACCTGGGAACCCGTGAACCCATGGTTGTGAACGATAAAAAATAGGTTGTGTTGTACAATAGTCGGTCGGACTCATGATATAAGAGAAATGAAATACTTAGGGGCTCGGCACCTTGACAAGTCTGTTGATCATAATGTAGATCACGATCCTTTGGGTGAAAAATGTAGATTGCATAAATTGGGCGATGAAAGCTTGAACCTATGATCCCGTGGTTGAAAAATGGTTAAGTATATTATAACAAGGTGGTCGGTCGGACACGTGATATAGGAACATGGGTGGAGGTGAAAAATCGTGAGTCCGCCAACCCGCGAACCCGTCTATTTTGAAATGTGACTAAGTATGGTAACTAGAAAGGGAAAAGAGAAGGGAGAAAAGAAAAGGGGGATGAGGGTAGGTATAGAAGAGGGAGAAGAATTGGAAAAAAGAAGTTGGGAAAATAGAAAAAGGAGGAAAATTTTGGAAGCGGGAATTGATCTCAATAGAGGCCTGGAGACTTGATCGTTTCACCTTTATTACGTTGGCACACCTCACATTATGTGACAAATTGAAGTATATCCTTCTCCATGCATGCCCAAAAAAAAGAACAATGAGCACAAGCATATGTATTTTGGAGGCTCGAATGACCCTCTATAGCTGTGGAGTGCAACTCATTTAAGATCCTGGGCTTGAGTGTTGAGGAGGGTGAGAGAACCAATTGATCCTTATATCAGAGAATATTATCCTACCAAGTGTATCCAGTGGGAGGATTACGGCCCTTCTGAAGACACTGAATTAATTTGGAGGTAGTCTGGTGCATTAGACACTCTTGGTGCACTTCTTCAATCCAATCAGGGACTGGTAAGGATAAAGCAAAGAGGGATTTGTCCTCCTCATGTTGTCTTGACAATGCATCTACTACGATGTTATCTTTTCCCTTTTGTAGATAATTTCATAATCATAACCCAACATTTTTTTCAGCCACTTATTTTGTCATGGGGATGATAGTCGTTGCTCCAAAAAATATTTCAAGCTATGGTGATATGTTTTAATCTAAAAATGGTGTCCCAAGAGATATGGTTTCCAGGTGTGCACCGCATGGAGAATGGCCATAATTTATTTTTAATACGTAGATCGACCCAGATTGCGACCACTCAACGCTTGGTTAGTAAATGCCAAGGGTCGGCCATCTTGGGTGAGCATTGCACCTATACTCGTGTCAGAAGAATTTGATTCCACCATAAAGGTTTTGTTGAATTTAGGAGCTGCTAGGACAAGGGTAGTGCACATAGCCCTATTTAACTCTGTGAACACTTGCTCAACAGCAGGTGTCCAATGAAATGCATTTTTCTTAAGGAGGTCATTCAATGGATTAGAATTTTTTCCATAATGGTTGATAAATTTCTTGTAATAGCCGGTGAGACCAAGAAAACCTTCTAGGCACTTTAAGGTTGTTGGGTGTGGCCATTCTTGCATAGCTTGTATATTTTTGGGATCCACTTTTACCCCATCTCTACTGACAATGTGCCCCAAGCATTCCACTTTGTTGGTGCCAAATGAACATTTGGCCTTTTTTACAAACAATTGGTTTTCTTGCAGCAAGTGAAGGACTTTGTCCACGTGAAGAAGATGGTTATCCCAGGTGTGGCTATAAATGAGGATGTCATCAAAGAAAACCAAGACAAACTTTTGAAGGTAAGGTTTCAATATCTTATTCATGAGACTTTGGAAGGTGGAAGGAGCATTGCAAAGGCCAAAAGTTATGACCAAGAATTCATAATGTCCCGCATGAGTTCTGAAAGTAGTCTTCGGAATATCTGCCTCCTTCATCCGGATTTGGTGATAACCGAAGCAAAGGTATAATTTGGTGAATACACAGGCACCTTGTAGTTAATCCATTGAATCATCAATGACATGAATGAGAAATTTATCTTTGATGGTCAGTTTATTCAGAGCACGAAAATCATGGCACATGTGCCAAGTACCTTCGTTATTTAAAACCATCACCACTGGGGAATAATATGGGCTAGTACTAGGGAGAATTACCCCTGCCTCCAGTAATTTCTATACCATCTTTTCTATTTCATTTTTCTGAGCAAAAGGATATTTGTAGGGACATACATTGGGGGGTTTACTGCCTAAAAAGAGAGGGATGTTATGATCATGCTCAACCCTGGAAGGAGGTAAGGTTGTAGGAATCTCAAAGATCTTGGGGTACTTGTCCAAGATGAGTTGCAGACTAGGAGGAACTACCTGAGAGGCTTGTTCAGTGATCCGGATGGAATTAAATTGAGAAATCCCACTATGGTGGCCTTTCTTCAAGAGTTTTTCCATCCTGTGAGAGCTGATGATTTCAGGAGAGACCACTTGGAGACCCCTGAGAGTATAGGGGTTAGATTCTTGGGTAAAGCTCATATATAATTCTTGATAATCCATTGTGATCGACCCCAGAGTGAGAATCCATTCCACACCCAATAAAATATCAAAACTACCCATGGAAATAGAGAACATGTGGGTTTTCATATGGTAATCACCCATTTGGAGTTTGTCATTCAGACAGCGTCCCCCACACTTCATAGTACCACCATTAGCGATGAGGATTTGAAAAATAGAAATAGGGCGAATAAAGTAATGGATCTCATCAGCAAGTCTGGGATGAATAAAATTATGGGTGCTACCACTATCAATCAACACCACAACTGGCCTATGTTTAATGTATCCTTTGATCTTAAATGTATTTGGGGCTGAAATACCTGAGAGTGCATGAAGCAAGATGACTGGTTCCATGGATTCCATCGGCATGACAACTGGATCTTCAATAGCGTCACTTGGTTGAGTTTCCTCTTGGTATGAAACTTCATCTGATGGGATGTCTTCATAGGAAGAGGAAGTTGAGGCATCAAGCTGGAAGAAATTTTGTTCTCTACATTTATGAATTGGTGCATACTTTTCATCACAATAGGTGGGAGAGACCTTTTGGACCTTCAAAGTTTGGGTCAGAGCAGGGGTAGCCCATGGGCGAGGATGGGTGGTAAATACAGCCTTCAAGGATGGCGCCTCGAGGATGGTCTATGCTTCCCTGGCTAATTGACATGCCTGAAACTAGGTAGTAGGATGATGCATGTTCACATGAGCCTTGATAGCTTCTTTTAGACCACTGATAAAACATTCAAGGTAAATTCCTTAGATAACCCATCGGTATGGATATCCAAATCTTCAAATGTCGCGATGAAGTCTGTGATAGATCCAGTTTGGCGTAGCTTAGTGAGTTGGCCCAAAAATTGTGATTCCCTGTCAAAACGAGCACAAACTACTTTGGAGAACATGTTTCAATTGGGAGGTCCTAGATAACATTTATTATGCCACTGCCACCACTCCCAGTATTCTTGATCTAAGTACAAAAACCCTACATGGAATTTGGTCTCATCATCTCTAATATCATTAATGGATAAGTATTGTTCCATTTGAGAAACCCACCCGACTAGGTTGGAACCATCAAATTTATGCATGTTAACTTTGGGAACCTTATTCCAAGAAGGTGGAGAACCCAAAGGGGAGCGGGAGGACTGAGTATGTTCATAATGAGAAGATGGAATTTCTTTTGGGTTTGGCTCAACATTCTTACCCCTGAAGAGTTGCACCAATTTTTTGACTTGTTGTTCAAGGGTTGTGGTGAATTCGGTGCGGACGGAATCCATGTTGTCGTCAATTTGTTGTTCTAGGTGGTACATTCTATCCTCCAAGGTTTCTTGGGATTGAGAGTGATTGGTAGGCATGGTGAAGGCTTAGGTAGCAACAGAGGTGTCGAAATGGAAAAACAAAAATAAGCTTAAAAATAATAGGTACCCGGGTGATCAAGACAAAGAGAGGAATCTTATAGGATAGGTCTCAAAAAATATGTTGCAGAGGGGGTTGGGTCCACAGGAAAAAGAAAGGATTAAAATTGAAGGGTACTACTGTGATCGGAATGAAGAGAGGAATTCAATGGGATAGGTCACAAATAAGGGTGTTGACAGACCCATACTCTCTTTTTTTTACTCCTGTGGAGTTATACTCCGATCTGAATAATATTGCAGAGGGGGAATGCCCAAATTATTAACAGGACAAAAGATGTAGTAATTTCACAACCCCAATGTAGACGACAAGGATGCATTCCAATAGATCTTGTCTTTTCTTTCTCTGGTATGTTCCCAAGGGTTAGGGTTTGTAGGGAATCTACAGTCAAGGGTTTTCCCTGTGTTATAGCTCTCTTATATACATGTGGGGTCCAACAGTAGTACTTGGTCAAATATCTTAGGGCACCAACTAAGAAGGCTAGACTCTACCCTTAGTCGTACTACCTGAATACCCAGGTACTAGAGAGTCACTTCCTGAGTGTTGTTCTCAGTGAAACTACAACAGTCAGGCTTCCGATCGGTTTATCTACAGAGGGATTCGGGATTCCTAGTTCGATCTATATACAAGTGTTGTCTGATGCGCTACCACCCGAAGGGGTACCAACGGGGGCTACAAGGGTGGCCAACATATGTGTGCTTAAGAACCACTTGCATTTCCTATGTGTATGACTCCCTGACCGCGGGTTTATGCACGTAACGAGAAATCTTTATAGCTTAAAGACGTTGGAATACGTCTCTACCATGAAAAATTTTATCCCACGAGTCTTGCCCTAGAAAGAGATATGATACCACTTGCAATATTACCGATACAATATGTTATGTAGAACAGAAAATATCTAGCACAAAATAACAGAATAATAATGATATATCAAGGAAAAAATCAGAAGAACACTAGAATAATCACTAGGAAGAGAAGCTTTATTATGATAGCTATGTTCACTTGCCTCTTCGAGGGGGAAACCTCCAGCAGAGTAGAGCTCTATTACAATAATCTCCAAGACAAAATATTCAATGACTCCTACTCTTATTTATACTAATTCTACCTTCTAAGGAAACTTCTAGAGGAATATATTTCTAGAAGCGGAAGCTTCTATTAGGTCTTCTTACATTGAATTATTCTTCTTAATTTATTAGGCCTTATTAAATAATGTCGGACTTTATTAAATAGAAAACATATTGATCCGGATTATTTTTGGCACGAAATGAGATCGGAGATATAATAAAGAAATGCACAGAGATATCGCAGATATTCAATAATATAACAGAAATGTATCAGAGATGCAACCATAAACACAGATATACAGTAATACACGATTTCTATTAATGAAAGAAATGTA
>ML781190.1:107839-136091 GCA_009831015.1 Picea engelmannii | reverse complement strand
TAGGTGTGTCCAACACTTAGCCTATTCAATATTAGCCTTTTCCATGAGAGATACCTCCTTATATAGTGTGAAAGAGAGATGGATGATGAGATTAGGATGATCCCACCAAATCAGAGAAGTGAGTAAGATCCAAACCAATCGAAGGCCACCTCATATTCTAGAAGATTCCCTTCTAGAACATTCATGAAATTTGACCTTACCCATGCTTTAAGAATCGTCACACCCTATGCATAAGTAGTATGTGATGATGTTGCAGTCTAGGTTCAGGGAAGAGTGCGAAAATCAGGCATCATCTCACCCCATGCATATAGCAGGGTGCGACGACCTTCCTTGACATGGTTTTTTAAAGAGGAAAGCAAATCACTTTTCCCATAGAGAAAGTCTTCTTTCAATATTTTCAGAGAACATCAACACATGTTTTCAGGTGATCCCTGAGATGACCAAAATAATGTGTAAAATAATTCCCCCCAAAGTATGAAGCTGGAACTCATGACAGCTGAAATACTTTGTAGAATGTGTGTGTCGAAAACAAGGAGCGCATCGATCAGGAACCTGCCAACAAACAAGCATCTGCATAATATCATACTAATTCTGAGGTAGGCATTCCCATGCTCAGACTACAAGCATCAAGTGAGTCATGGCCACTAAAAATACACTGTGGATCCATGTCATCATAATTCAGCATAGCCACCATGAATACGCTATGGATCTATGCTCTAAAATAATTCATATTCGGACATAGCCACGAGACATACACAGTGGATCTATGCGTCAGTACTAATTCATGAATACTTTGTCGCAACCTGGATCAAAATGATAAGATCCAGGGTCTTCATTTTCATTATCTCTAAGTATGAATCTAGCCATGCGATTACAAGTGTCGAATTCTAACATGGTATAAACCACTTGATTACCGGTCATTAATGAAAACCATTAACAAGTGCAGGGGAAATCACCATTGATATCAATGACTCCCAAGGTACCCCAGTACAATCCAACGAATGTGAATAATTGATTTGCAATCGAACACTCAATGGAATCTTCCAATCAGGGGTCAATGATGTGAACCCACTGTTGAAAAAGAAGAGACATGTCATTGAGGTATACAAGCTCTAAGGTACTGAATTATTTCTAAGTCTTGTTCTCGGATAATGTGTTGAAGTCAACAGGAAAAGACTCGTCACAGGAGGGCCTTGATGTATCCCCCATCAATGACACAAAATATGTAATAGATTTGAGGTATATCAGAGTATGAAGTGATTCAGAACTAACTCAGGGAAGGCTGACATGGTAGAAAATTTATAACTGCAGATGGCCAACTCGATAGAAGGATTGTTTAGGTTGGACTTCTCTTGAACATATGAACGACATGACAATGGTCTTGGCAGCATTGAATCAAGGAGGACCCAACATATGAAATTGTGGATGGTCAAACGAGAAACAAATGGATTTCCCAACCCGGATACAATGATGAATGGGGGTGTCATGTTCAAGAGCGACTATTACTGCCACTGACACAAATACAAAGACACATTTCTTTCCCAATTTTCCCCCACCATTTCTGGCATGTACCTCTTTATTTTTACGCAATCTTGAGGAGGATAACATATGCTTGTAGATATAAGATCATCCTTCGAATGAGTCCCTCGAAGAATGTTTAACGAACCCTAAGAAGGAGTGGTTCAATGCCATATGGATCTTTCGATGTTTTTTTAATGAGTCCAAGGAAAGAAAACTTAGGGGGTTTTTCAATTTTAGAGAGTCTGAAAAATACTAAAAGAGAACTCCACCAAGTCCTTTTTCGTAAATTAATCTGACGAGACCGAAAAAGTGATAACCTACCACTCATCAGATGTTTTCTTCAAATACTTTTACGAGCGGGAAAATAACAAGGTCGCTTGGCCATATTTTCATGTTTAGGGAGCTTGAAAAGAGCTTAAAGGATACTCCATAGGTTTTTTTTTTCATATCACTATTACGAGTTTGAAAATGTGACAAAAGACTACTCGATTACATTCTCAAGGTTTCACGAGCGTGAGAAAGAATTAAGACTCTACTTGGAGTTTTTCCTGAAAAACCCTAAAAGGATTCGTAAATGCAACAAATATAAAAATAAACCAAAAAAAACGGACCCTTGTTCCAACATCTCATCTCTAGACTTTTTCAATCTGCAAAAATCAATCACTTGTAAAGTTGTTAAGACTTTAGGGCTTGGATAAAGCATAAAAATAATATAATATGCAAATGAGAACTGATAAAAGTCAATAAAATAGGTAAAAAACCACATTTTACCATTTCATTTGTAATTTTACCCAAATATTGCTCCAAAGCCCTTTTTCACCCCGATTTTCAACTATTGATTATGGAGCACACGGCGGATCATTTCATGAATCGTCTATGCCAAAGAGGTAATCTCCTTATCCTTTATCTTTGCATGGTTTTAAAATTGATTTTCATTGGTTAAATTTATGGTTTTGGGTCAATTTTTAGGGGTTACCCACGCGTTGAGGTCGTCGCAGGTGCCCTATATCGGGAACTGCGATGATCTAGGATCGTCGCAAGTGACCCTATAGGTAGGGTGCGACAACGTCACACTGCAAGAATGCGCATACATGTGACGTCTGCAGCCAAAAACTTAAAAAAGATGAACCCAACTAGAAAAAAAAACCCAAGAAAGAAATTTATGTGTCTAATCTCATTTTATGGTTCCTTGGCAAGCTTTCCTCGGTTAAAATGTTGGAGTGGTGCGAACGAGAGCACGAAGAAGAAGATTACTTCGTCGAGAATGAACCAGGAACAATTATGGCCCTCAGGCAGTGTGGGTTACTAAAATTCTTCAAGATTTGGGGCATGAGAGCCCAGTTGAGACTACTGGAGTACTTAGTTCACATGTGGGATGTGAACAAGCAAGCATTTCATGTGGGTGTCCACACACTCACCATAGATATCAAGGATATCTATTTACTGACAGAACTATCTTATCGTAGTTCATGGGCGACACTTACAGGAAGCAGGGGTGGAGGTGATCCCATGAACTACTACGTCTGCCATCATTATGTGTCGGGTACTGAGAAACATAGCGGAAAAGTAGATATCAAGGATCTCCAAGATTTTCCTTTGCGGACTATCCTGTATACTATTACTCACATGGCATGGAGTGCATCTACTCATATGGCTATGCAGATTCATTTTCAGTATGCCATAGAATGTATGGAGCCCAGAGTCTTTAACTGGTGCGAAGGGGTCCTAAAAAACATGAAGAAACAACTTACCAAGTGTCGAAATGTTGGGTTGAAACAATTTGGATATGGGTCTATTTTGGTATCCTTCTTCCTGGAGAGTGTTTCAGTCCTACACCTGCAAGTGGAGTGGGATATACCCGCTCCACAGGATCCAAGGATGAAGAGGTGGGTAGATCTCATGGACCAACATGGAGGTGTTCCCATCATTAAATACAACGATGTCTTCTTCCAATGGCTGAGGACACAGCTACTCATGGTTGAATATTATGCATATTTCGGAGTGGAATTTCGTGGAGATCCAGATCTGGATCTTCCCGACGGGTCCCAATAGGGGGACATAGGTAAGAAGGAATTTTTGTTTATATAATGTTTTTTGTTATTTTAATGATATAACATGTTTTTTGTGTTATTTATCCGATGATTAATCAAGTTCTCTCATCAATGAAGATGTGGGACCTTATCGGCCGCTAGGATCATATCACATCCAAAGGCGTGAAGAGAGAGGTGTTATAGCAAGAATGGTTGTTGTGGACCTTGAGGTCGTAGAACAGAACCTGGAGGGACTGACCATGCATGTCCCTGACACTATTATGGATGAGCTCTTGAGGCATTACCAACGCCACACAGTGGGCGTATCTACCTCCATCGGTCGAATACTCCATAGAGTATCACGGGCAGTTGCTTGTTATAGCAAGCAGCATCCTTGATGCTTTTTGTGTATGAAGCTGTGAGCTTCACATTTTTGATATTTTGTTCTTCGGACAAAAACACTTTTTGTAAACTTTTATCGTTATGAATATAACGCTCCTACCGGCTTACTTGTTTTATGTACAAAGTGTGATTGGATTTTATAAATGTCTCAAATGTCTGTCTAACACATAATTATCCAATGCATCTATTAATGTATTTAGACATCTAGGAATGTGTTGATATTCAATGTAATCAAAATGACGCGAATTCGTAAATATACCCTTAACAAGGTAGGACTCCAGATGGAATAAACATTACTCAACTGTAGTACTACTAACTGTGAATCGAGTCATACAATAAGATGAAGGATTCCAAGTGAAACAATGTCAGTCAACAATTCGATAATTGCACTGTATTTCGCGATATTGTTAGTTGCACGACCAAGGAAAACACCATGTAGACTGATTAATTCATCCGTAGGTGCATAGATTTCCCAAGAAACAGAGCTAAGTTTTGAGTACTACGACTAGTGCCATCAGTGAAGCCAATGTAGGGTAGTGAAGACACTGACATCTGGAAACCAAGCACAATGCAAGGTAAGCAGTCGAAAGGTGGAACCAAAAACGAAAAAGCACACAAGAGTATGATACACTAAAAATACACAAAACCTATGCAAAAATGATTTAATCATAGTACCTCTTCAAGTAAAGCCCATTTATGGGTTCACTCAAAGGGATTCCATCATAATCTACCACCTCATAAGCCCCTTTCTCCAACACTCGTTTCACAATATAAGGACCTCACCACATGGGCTCGAATTTATTGGCCCCTAGCAAATCACAACCTTGCTCGTAAAGAAGAACAAGATAACCCTCAGAAAATACACGTGGCTTGACATGCTTATCATATTGGGATTTGACAAAAAAATTATGAGTTTCAATGACTAAGGAAGAATCACGACGGGTTTCATCTAATTGCATCAAATACAAAAGACGTTCCTCTTCAACTGAGGTGGTAGGGAGAAGTTTGACAGTTAGTTTCAAAGATGGGATTTCACATTCAATCGAAAAAAATTCTTTGATACCATATACTAACTGGAAAGATGTGAATCTCGTGGCAGACTTAACGGATGTCCAATAGGTCCATAATGTTGAGAACAACATCGTGTGCCAATTTGACTTGTGAATTCCTACCATCCATCAAAGCATAGTAGTGAGAACTTTGTTAATTTCTTCAACCTGGCCATTGGCCTGCGGATAATAGGGGGTTGAGTTTTCATGTCGAATACCCAACTTCTTAGTAAGTTCAGACATCATGAAATTATGGAAATGACTATCATTATCAGTAACGATGGCTTGAGGGACACCAAATCTAGTAATGATATGATTGAATATGAATAACGTTTTAGTTTTCCCAGTATTATCAAATGTAGGCATCGCCTCGGCCCATTTAGTGAAATAATCCACAGCTATAATAATGTATCCATGCCCCCGGACCGAGTGAGGGTTACATGTCATGAATTCAATGCCTCATTTAGCAAATGGACCAACAGAAACTATAGGGTGAAGAGGAGCAGGGTGAGAGCGGATCTTATTGTTGTAGTTTTGACAAGCGTGGAATTTATGGACGGTAGTAATGCAATCCTTAAACAATGAAGGCCAAAAATAACCAGCTCATAAGATCTTTTGGGCAGTGGCATACCCAGACATATGACCTCCACATGCTCCAGAGTGATATTCATTCAAAACTTTCTCATCTTCATCATAGGTGAGACATCGTCTAAATATGGAATCAATACCACGACGATAAAGGGTATCACCAAGGATAATGTATTAACGGGCTTGATACCGGATATGATGACTATATGTACTAGAAAGATCAGGCTAGAAAGTTTGGGTCTCAAGATAGATGATAATATCTATGTACCATATGTCATCAGAACTGATCAGAAAGAGGGATTCGTCAGGTAAGGAATCCTCTGCCATAGTTTTTGTCTCAATAGAGGGAAGGTCACATATCAATTCGGCAAAAACCAAAGACTTTTTTGACTTGGAGTGCTCAAAATCCAAATCAAACTCTTGGAGAATAACTATCCATTTAGAGTAATTTCCCCCCAGCAATGTCGAGTAAGGATATGTTTCATGGGGTTGCAATCGGAAATGACTGTGATTCTGCGTAATAAGATGTAGTGACGAAAACGTTGAACAGCTTGAACAACTGCCAAGGCCAGTTTCTCCACATGCAAATATTTGGTTTTGGTAGTCGTGAGACTCCGACTCAAATAGTATATAACATGTTCATCATGTGAATCATCCTCTTGGACTAAAACCATGGCAATGGTAGAGTCCGAAGCAGCTACATACAGAAAATAATATCAGCTATAATCAGGTGGAAACAGTAGTGGTGTACGGGTTAAGGCGAGTTTCAAAGCTTCAAAAGCTTTATTTGCAGTATCGTCCCATACAAAATCATAACCTTTCTTGAGAATCCAAGTAAATCCTTTTGTTAATTTAGCGTAGTTGGGGATAAATTGACGTAAAAAGTTTTCCTTCCCTTGCAAACTTTGGAGTTGGCATAGTGTGGAAGGAGGAGGTAGATTAAAAATAGCCTCAACCTTTAAGGGGTCTACACAAATCCCATGTATAGACACGATAAAACCAAGAAGTCGTTCAGATTCTACACAAAAAACACATTTGTGTGGATTCAAATGTATGTGATAATAACGACAGCGTATGAAAATGGTCAGTAAATGCGTCGGGTGATCTTGAAGACGCATGGAATGCGTCGGTAGATCGTCTAGATAGGGTTGTATAATGTGCTTAATGTCATGAAAAGTGTAATACATAGCGCGCTGAAAAGTCGCTCCAACGTTTTTGAGACCAAAAGGTAGTTTCTGGTATGTGAAGGTTCCCCAAGGGCAAATAAAAGCAGTCTTATGTTGATCCGCAGGTAAAATATTGATTTGATTATAGCCAGAGAAATCGTCCATTAAGGAGAAGATTTCCCTATCGACACAGTCGTCAACAATCTGGTCAACGAAAGGGGTTGGATAATTGTCTTTAGGACAAGCTTTGTTTATATCCCTATAATCTACACAAACGTGGATCGTGCCTTTTTTCTTGTTAACCGGAACAAGATTGGACACCCAATCGATCAAAGCCACAGGATAGACAAAGCCAACTTTAAGAAGTTTTTCAACTTCAAGCTTAATAGCAGCAGCTTTACGTGGATGTATTGGGTGAAGTCTATGTCAAACAAGTTTAGCATTTGGGTAAGTATTAATCTCATGCACAACAATATCAGGATCAATATAAGGCATTTATTCATAACTCCAGGCAAAAACGTCATGGAATTCTTGGAAAAGGGATTTATAAGTGCGGACCTCATCAGCAGAACATGAGGCACCGATATGAACATTTTCCACAACTTCGGGTTTAATCGATATGTCAAGAGGAACGGTAGGTGAAATATTACTCAATTTCCCTTCATACAAAACATTATGTGTTGACTCAGGAACAAAAGAAATAACAACAATGATCGACGGAGTCGAAATCCGTTAGTAACTCTCTATGGTCTCACGTCCTAGGAAGAGAATAGAACGATGATGCCCATCGTCCCATGGAGTATCTTCCATGGACATGACCATCATGATCATCTCATCAGTAGGAAAGATCATGTGGAACGGATCAGGATATGTATCGCCGAGAGAAGGAGTTGTCGATTGAATAGCTTGATAAGTTGATTCTAGTGAACTTAAAGGCATTATGTCACTGTAACAAAGATAGTCACTGGAGTTAGGTACTATCCATGGGTCATAAGACTCAGGGTTTTTGCGAACATAGGTTGAGATCATGTTAATCGAGGCGACAAAAGGAGGAGGAATATCGGGTGGTGGGATAGGAAATGTACCCATCAAGGTTGAATCTTTTAAAAGACCCACGCCGACATTCTCATAACCAGGAGGTTTTTTCAAAATAAAAGGTACGTTGCTAGTATGTGAATTAGAATTAAAGAAGGCCAGTTGATCAACAGTAATGTCTTTTCCTTGGTGTGGTAAATGTAACACATGGAAAAGAGTAGAAACAATTGCGTGCATGGAGTCAATCTAGCTACGACCAAGTAGAAGGTTATAATCAAGAGGTGCATCAAAGACCTCAACCTCGACATTAACTTCTTTACCTTCTAATGTAATAGACAATGAAAGAAGAACATCGTAAGGTTTAAACCCTGTACCATTAAAGGCCTTAAGAGTTTGTGTGACTCGGTAAGGGTAGGAGAGCCAATAGCTTTCCAACAAGTAACGGACATAACGCAAGTCGAGGCTCCTTCGTCAATAACGGTTTGATAGATATTCTTGTTTTCTACAACAACTTGGCTCTGAAATGATAATTGAGGAGGAATCCTTGGAATATGTTCTTCCAAGTCAAAAATTATTAAATTATTATCGGTAGGATCAATTCTACCAATAGTCTTTAACAACGCCTTTTGTTGAGTAGGACAACTTTGAAGGACTTCGAGAGCCGACATTGCAGAGGGTGCTTGCACAAGGTCTTCTACAATATTGTAGTTTTGGGCAGCATGAGCGTGAGGATTGAATGAAGACTTTCGAACAATGCCCTTGGGAGGAGGACGAAGAACTGTATCTAGGCCCGGTCGTTCAAGATGAAGAGGATCATTTGGAGGTAAAGTTAGTGGAGCAGATTGGACCAACAGAGGTGGTAAATCATCAACTTTATCCTTTGAAGGAGAATAATCTTTTGCTCGAGTTGTGACTACAACTTCATTCTTCTTGGAGTCACCGGTACACATAAGGACATAAGAGATGGTAGAGGGAGAAGGTTGGTCATGAATGACCAATTGGGCCTGCTGCTGAGAGGGAAAAGGTTTTGACAAGATGGCGGGTGTAGGAGGTTTCTCGGTCCCTTGCAGGAACTTAGTAACCACATCATGTCATGGACAATATTTCGTATAATGATCATCACCACAAATCAGGAAAGGGTAACAAGGTTTATGTTTATCTTTTTCATTAGCGGGCTATGTTTTGGGCTTCTCGGATTGTTGATTATTATTTTTTTCCTCCTTATTCTTACCCTTCCCTTTATTTTTATTTTTATTTTTACCGGTATGTGTAGATTTAACCGAATTGACTTTAGAAGTTTTACCAGGAGAAGGAGTAGGAGTAGGAGTATTTTGTACATTAGTAGTGGTAGACTTGGGATTCGTATAATTGGCTTGTGTAGACTGAGTCTCAACATAAAAGGTGTCAATCACGCCATCAGCAGCATGAGAAGCTACTAGAGGTGTCAGGTTAGGAGTCGTAGATGGACGAGGAGCATCAGGAATCAAGTCGTATAGTGTGCTTATTTGCGAATAAATGAGTCTAGATATTGAGCATGACTAAACGCCTACTCTTCAGTGACGACACCACCCATGCCAATATCACGGGCAATAGGCCCAATGAGTGATTTAGTAAACCACTCATCCAACAATTGATCATGAAGGAGAACTTTGATTAAGTGTCTTCTCCTCCTCCACTCATGGATATGATTAGAAATATGAGTGGAAGAGGATTGTTTAAAAGAACTCAAAATTCTGGTTCCTGTCTCATATTGAATTGGCAATTGGTAATGTGTTAAGAAAGTCATGGCTAGGTTATTTAAGTCATTAAAGAATCATCGTGGTAACTCAATATACCATTTGGTTGCCGAACCTGTGAGAGTTCGTTGGAAAAGTCGTAATCTTATAGATTCATCCATCAATGAGTTGGACGAACACCAAAGATGGAAAGTCATGACATGATTATTTGGGTCTTCTCCTGATCGATCGTCAAACTTAGGAATTTCATATGGTAATTTGGCTGGTATAACGGGCCAATAAGGAGAATGAAAAATAGGATCATTCAAAATCCTAGAAACCTCTGGTAGATCCAAAGTAGCAAGAAATGGCAACTGTTTGTTCACTTGAGGAAACTAGTAGCTTTGAAGAGGTAGTCCAGTAGGTATACTAGTAGGACCATAAGTAGTTTGTAGATAGTTATATAGTCCTGACAGATTCGGTTTTGGAGGGTTTTGATTAAGTAAGCTCCCTTGGAAAGGAGCATTGGACTGAAAATTTTGACCCCAAGTAGGATTCATAGAACCTGGATACGGTTTCCCAAGATGAGGGGATACATAAGAATTAACTTGAGGATGTTTCCCCCCAGATAGTTGTTGATTCCCTTGGAAAGGAAGATTCCAATGTTGAGATTGTAATCTGGGTATACTTTGTCCATAAACTAGGTTATGCCCTCCAACTTGAGGTTGCTCCCCAACTTGAGGTTGTCCCCCAACTTCAGGTTTCCCTCCAACAGGAATCTGAAAACTAGAAACGAAAAAATTATTGGTGCCTCCAACTGGGTTGGACATACTAGGGCCAAGATGATTAGATCCTCCAGGAAAAGGTGGAGGAGGAATGTAAGGCCCCCCAGAGAGAACCTGGGTAGGTGTAGGAACAAAATGACTTGCAACATTATACCCGGGAGGAATAAAAATATTAGACCCTCTGGATGGATTCTGGGCAGGGATAGTGATGGAAGTATTCAAAGCGTTATACCTAGGGGGGAAGTGATGGATTCGATCTAAGCAGAAGTGGTGTTCGACCAATAGGAGCTTGAGTGATAACCACATTTCCAGTAGAAAATTCGTAGCTTGTGGGACCATGGTAGAGTTAGCGATATGGAGAGGAAGAATTGAGTGAGAACTAATCAATAATTGGTCTGAAACTATGACGATGTTACTGGTTGCACCAGTAAAATTATCTAAAGGTATTGTATAAGAAACGGAAGTCACAGGCGTTTGTGATGCCAGGAATGCTAGTTTATCAAAAATATCATGTCCCGAAGGAGTTCTCTGAAAAGGACGAACATGGGCAGAGCTAGGATTAGAAATTCCAACAATGTGAACTGAGGTTCTAAATGACTCACTCTGAAAAAACTAGATCGTCTACTCCAAATTCGGTGTTAGGTCCAGTAGGTACTTCAATATTCTCGTCAACAACAAGTTCTCCCGATGAATTCATCTGGAGAAAATACGGATCTTGTCTAACACTCAATAACGGATTTACGGGAAGTATGAATTCCTCTAAAGGAGTCGAACTTCCAATATCAGAGGCTACTTCGTTATTGACTACTCCCTTAGGACAGCCCTCTAGTGATTTAGGAAGCAAAGGGATGTAATATTTCGAATATTTCAGAGGTGGCCCTTGCATCCTACATGAACGGCGAGGGACAATGTTGGTCGCACCAAATAGAGAATGAAATAAATGTATGGCCAACTAGAGAAACAAACAACACTCACTAATAAAATCAAGAAATCAAACCAAGCAAACAAACCTTCTTGTTTTGAAGTCACTAGTTGGTGATGAAATCCAACGTCGTGAAATCAAGACAAGAAGGGGATGGGATAAACGGGTGGAAAATTTACGTTGACGACCTGCTTAATGAACTTACACCATGGTGCAATCTCCCACACATAATTGTGGGTATACCCTCCAAGGAGCCCAAGTGAGTTTGGCCAACGTCGATTCCAAGTACCGTGAAGAGTTGCCCCTCCACATTCAGATCGTGTAAAGACCCTAAAGAGATAGGCTACTAAGGTTACCAATTACGACAATGATTCCTGGGGAAACAATCGACAGTCTGATCCACACGTAAAGGCAGGGTATCTAGCCCGAAATCAACTCGAGAAGGTCCCCATAGGATTTTCTTCTCAAGTGACCCCCAATAATACATGCAATCTCTACACTAAGATCGACAAAGCAGGGTGAGTAACTCTGCCAATTTTAATGCGACCTCATGATTGACCCTTGTATTAGAAGGGCTTCCCAAGACAAAATGTAGCAAGTGGATTTGAACTCTCCCTATCACAAGATACTATTGTGTGTTTTGATGCTTTGGAGAGTGTGTCTTACAACCTATTCCAAAGCGTTATCCTAGATAATGTTGGTGAAGAGAATTTCTAGAAAATAAAGTTGCTAATAAATTTTAAAATTACGGTGTATTTTAAAGGTTGTTGTTTACTCAAAAGGGAAACGGAAATGAAATTGATGACGCATGTGACCTTGACCCAATAAAATGCAAGAAGAGATGATTATGCGATCTTTCAATTCAATGAAATCTAATTACAGTATAGATAAGGTATCTCTTTTTTAGATACAAAAGCTACGAAACACAATTTCTCAATTTTTGAATGAACAAAATCCCAAATAATCAAAAACTACAAAATTTTCCAATTTTCTCCTTTAACAAATATTTTGAATGCAATAATTTTCTTGTGAAAGATCACTAAAAAGAAGAATGAATTCAGCTCTTTCTTTCTCAAATCATATCATATACGTAATGAAGAAAGGAAAGTGTAAACCAAGAAAATTAACACATTCTCAACAATATTCCCAAATCAGACCCATAATGTACACAAAAATGAAATGATAGGAAAGCCTTTTGTCGAATGCAAAAAAAAATGTTTCTCAATCAATGAACAATCTAGAAAGTAAAAACAATCCAAAACTTCAAATAAATCAAGGACTCTTTGTCAAATAAGCACTCAGGACCGAGATCTAGAGATTATACCCTTGTGACAAAAACTCAAAATCAAAACTTGCAAAATTTACAAAGAAAAACTTTCAATTTCTGAAAATCAATCAAATGGAAGATTCAAACTTATAAATCAATCAATCACTGGTATCAGAAGTCCATCCCAAGCAATTGAGGAAAAACTGGGTGGAAAAATAAAAATTGACTATCTCCAACCATTCCTACAGGAATCGTCACGGGTTGCAGTTGAGCACAGTGCGACGATCTAGGGTCATTGCATGCTGCCAATATAGTACAGTGTGGCGTCGTCACACTGATCTAAACCAGTAGGGTGCGATGTCAGAGGATCGTCGTGGTCTATCTATATAGTGCAGTGCGACGATCTTTGTAACTAAAGGAAAATGAAAAGAATAACAAAAATTCTTACTGAACTTTCACACCCGGGGAGTCTAGATGGATCACCCACTGACTCAGAGAGTGAATTTAACCAAAAGAAGGTAGGCTAAAATCAAATAAGACGCAAAAACCCAAAATAAAGTTGTATCCCCAGTATGGTCGCCAATTTTGTTATCGGAATAATCGGTAAGTGCGGACACAAACAGATCTCCCTAGATTCCACAGGAAACTAGAACAAAACATAACAGAATACACACTTTGCCTTAAACTTCATCATCATATGAACTAGTTTAATGAGTTACAAGTGACATACCTTTTAAATGGCGCTTGTCCTCGCTAGTGTCTGTTGGTTGTGGAGCCTGATTATCTTCTTGATTCAGAGGTCCTTGCTTTCAGCCGTGTTTATACCCCATGAATTATTTACACCCCATAAGTATGTACACTCTTCCACGCGGGGGAGTGCAGAGGGGGGGTACCCCCTCTGCGGGGTCCGGGGGGCCGATCCCCCCGGCTGGGGGGTCTGGGGGAAAGTGGGCCCCCAGCGGGGGTTCGGGGGCAGTGTCCCCCGATGGGGGTTCGGGGGCGAAGCCCCCGAAGAAAAAAATTGCCTTATAAAGGTATATTGTAATTTCATTGTAAATCTGGACCGTTCATTATAAGGTCGCAGATCTAACGGTAGAGATTATGTTAGGGTTTTTTGCCCTAGAAGGCAACCCTCTTTTATGAGGGAAATGTATTGCGGCTATGGTTGATGGTGAATATTGTATTCTGAGAGAGGAGACTGTGAGAGAAAGAAGAGGAAGTTACAGCGGGTTTTGCTGTAGGTTGTATCCCTTCATTTGCTGGATAATAATAAAGGAAGGACCTGGGAAATTCTCTGGTGGACGTAGCCCACACTGGGTGAACCACGTAAATCTGTGTCTCTCTTGTATTGTGTGTCTTTTGTATTTTGTTTCTGCATTTGTTTTATTTTATTGCTCCGCGGTCCTGTTTTTCTAACAGTGTCATCTTTGTAGCTCCTTCCTTGAGTTTGTAGAATAGTAAGCATGTCTAAGAATCACAAACCAGTAATGAAGGAAAACAAAGATACATGTATTCTAATGAAGTCTATGTATATGATCAAGGAATTATACAATAAAAGACGAGATGCTTATATAAAAAAGAAATACATTATTGTATTAAATGAATAGAAAGTGGAGAATACAACCCATGCCTTGAGGTTGCAAGGTCCCCTTTCGATGGCTCTTTGATTTAACACACACACCTTCACTCCAATGCCTTGAATGAAGAAGATCCACAATCTAACTTGAAGAACTAAAGCAAATCTCTCAATCATAATCTGAAGTAGAACTCTCCATGAAAATCTTAGCCTATTCAACCTTAGCCTTTTCCATGGTAGATCCCCCCTTATATAGTGTGAAAGAGAGATGGATAAGGAGATTATGATGATCCCACCAAATCACAGAAGCATGTAAGATCCAAACCGATTGAAGGCCACCTCATATTCTAGAAGATTCCCTTCTAGAACATTCATGAAATTTGATATTTCCCATGCTTTAAGCATCGTCACACCCTATGCACAAGCAGCATGTGACGACATCACAGTCCAGGTTCAGGGCAGAGTGCGACGATCAGGCATCGTCGCACCCCATGCATATAACAAGGTGTGACGACCTTCCTTCACATGGTTTTTGAGAGAGGAAAGCAAATCACTTTTCCCATAGAGAAAGTATTCTTTTAATATTTTTAGAGAACATCAACACATGTTGTCAGGTGATCACTGAGGTGACCAAAATAATGTATAACATTCATGAACCATAAATATTTGGTGATCAATGGTCATGATTTCTTCTTGCTTTTGTTTCACTTATGTTCATGATGCTTTAAACTAGTCTGATTTCTTTGCTTTCAGTCGTTGATCTTTGGTGATCAACGATCACGATTGAATCTTGTTTCCATTGTGCCTCTGAAACCCTTAGCTTATATTTGTGTTCGATTTCACCAATATTGATTCTCTAGACTTCATTCTTCTCCATCTTCCTCACTCTTGTACTCTTCAGCGAAGTTCATCGGAACTTTGTTCCTCGATCTCGTTCCTCTTCAAGTTTGAAATTTTGGCCCGTTCCTCCTTGACTCGCATAGAGATTCACTTTCGTTAACATAGTTACTATTTAGTGTTGTTATAGAACCTTTATTTCTATTCATGCATTTATCAACCATTCATGCATATCAACAGAGAAATGCACACATAGTTCACAATACTTCTATTAAATTGATCTCTATACATTATTTCAGAATTACTTCTCTACCCAATTCCACAGTCAAGGATTTTCCTAGACCCTCTCTCTCTCTCTCTCTCTCTCTCTCTCTCTCTCTCTCTCTCTGGCCAGATCCCCTCTCATTGGTCACACTCCCACCTATGCTCGTAGGATTGCACAAAAAAAAGGAATAAAAATTACTATATTTGTTAAGATCCTAATTACTCTCCATAAATCTGCAATTTAATCCTAAGATCCTCAAAATATTCTAAAGGCAAATTCGATTACATACTTTTCAAAACATAAGGAAATACAATAATTTAATTAAGGGAACCCACTCCCTTTAGTAAACTCTAAGACCCTCCTAGGTCTTCTCAAAATGATCATTTTTTTATGGGAAAAGCTCCTACATCAAAAAAAACTCCCATGAAACAAAATCCTTAAAATCACATAAACAACATATTGAATTGTGGAAATCTGCATTTTACATATTTTTTGAAACAAAACGAAACCACAAGTTTTGACAAGATAGGGTAGTAGGTTACCTTATTCTTTGGAGGTTATCTCCTCTTCAATGTAGGTAGGTCGTTGGTGGCTTAATATTCATACATCGGGATATCTATACCATGGAGGACCCTTTCTTCTAAATGATTTATCATTTTTAAAGGAATATTTTGAATCTAAATGCCTTGGAGTAGCAAGTAAATGGTCCAAGGAAATTAATCCTTTTTGTACAAAGTATGTTTATCTGTGTGTGTTTGTGGGTCTACCATTTTCATGTGTAACATTCTAATTGTCTTAAAGAACTAATAATTATTTCATCGAAGGTGCATCGGAGACTCAATTACATGATTCTCTCTAGAGTTATGTTATATGTTTTTTGACCTTTCTGCTTCATAAAGTTTTTGAACCACTCCTAGGTGATTAAAGCAATTATTTATTGATAACTCATTGTATATTAGGTTGATCGTGTTGCTTGGGATCCGATTTTGGGATATCCTATCCTTATGAGAGTTGTGGCATCCTTCATTTTCAAATTGCAAGTGACAAACAAAGTTCACAATGAAAAGTGAGAAATAAAAGTGGTAGGTTATGTTGTTTCCCATGGTTAAGAAGGCAGGTTAACTATTAGTTTGTCTAGGAGACATGGAGAATCTATAAATTGTGTGTATTATCTACTAGCATGAAACTTTTATCCTTTCAAATCCCTTTAGGATATATGGGGATAATTTGGAAAGGGGTCAAAATTATGAATGAGAGGAAAAGAAATAAATGCCCATTAACGAGGTTAATCTATTATGAGTGACAACAAATTGGATGGGGACAAACATGCTCCTTGGTAGTTAGAATATTGTCTAAGAAATATTTCTAATTATATTTTTCCATGAGGGTGGGATCATCGAGAAACATGGATTTGACTTCTTTTTTTTAATAGAAATAATTATGTTTACTAACTAATTTACAAATTGGTTATTTATTATTATTATCTAAACAAAACTATAATCTTTAATGTTATATAGTATTAACTAAATCCAAATAAAATAACTAATTATATCACCTTTAAATATAATTCATTTAAAACTTTGTTTAAAGTTTCTTTCCTACCATATGCCAATTTTAAATTGCCAGGTATTTTAGGTAAATACAATCAATTTTTCTTAGTTATTAGTTTTGTGACAATGGAATTCATAGGTAATTTCCATTATGTTTCCTCTGTGATTTCAAGAGGCATCACTTGTTATGGTTGCCCTCGAGTTACCTTTAAAAGCTCCATCAAAATTATGCTTAATCCATCACCTTTGAAGAAGTAGGGTCCATGGTTGTTGGCAAATCTTTAGATGGCCTAGTGTTTTTTATGCAATTCCTCCAAGTGTCACTACTTGGAACTTCTCAGAAAAGGAGTTATAGCAAAAATGGCATACCTTGCTAAATTTTGGCTTATTCTAGAGAGTGACCTTGTAGAGCGTGCCTCGCATGGAATATTTTTTTAATCAATCTAAAACTGTTACACAACATACTACAGACTGTAATGTAACCAACATAATTGGTCTCATTGAATTTAGATCTGTTATGAAGAAGTTATGACATTTTTACCCGAAACACCTTAGAAAGCATCATGAAAAGAATTTATCCTTCCTTGAATTTCAGCCCTCTTTTCTTCACCTTCCCTCTGAAATTTGGCTTATATATGCTTTGGTTACCTCAGTCGCCTATATATCTTCAATATGCTCAAGTGTTCCACACCAAAAATGCTCAAGAATCTCTCACAAGAAGCTCTCCATCAATACTCCAAAAGATATTCTCACAAGAAGCTCTCCATTGATCCACAAAAAGGGTGATCTACAAGAGACCATTGCTATCTTATTTATACTTTCATCCTCTAGGTCACTTAACCCATTTTTAGTTCACTTAACCTATTTTCCTTATTTTAGGGTTAACGGCTTTCCATAAATAGAAAGTTCTCCAATACTTTATCATTTAAATATTCCTTCTTGATTTTGTCACCTTATTTTATCATTTCTTGATTTTGTCACTTCTCTTTATTATTTAAATAATCCACCTTGACTTTGTCACTTTACTTTATCATTTAAATAATATTAACCCATTTCTAGGTCACTTAACCTATTTTCCTTATTTTAGTGTTAACCACTTTCCATAAATAGAAAGTTCTCTAATACTTTATCATTTATTGATTTTGTCACCTTACTTTATCATTTCTTGATTTTGTCACTTCTCTTTATTATTTAAATAATCTGCCTTGACTTTGTCACTTTACTTTATCATTTAAATAATGATTTCTTCTTTTAGGTCACTTTGACTTCTTTGACCTTGGGGGCCTCAAGCCTTCATGTGGGGGTCCTTCATCTTCGTAAGGTCATAACTCTCAAACCATGAGGAGTTATGTGACATTCCACATACCACCGGAAATGGCATGACAAGCACTATCCATCTAAGATAGTTTCACCAACAATTTCCTTGATCTTCATCTCATTATTCCACATACAAGCATGGGTCCCCCAACCATTCTTCTAGGATAACTCAATATGCAAAGCATCTTCCCGTGAGAGATTTCACCATAAGGGGACCACTTTGGAGTTCATCCATTTTTTCACCTTATCAATCATGATAAGACAATAATGAGAGCATGGTTCCTCCAACCATTCTTCTAGGATAACTCAATCCGCAAAGTGTCTTCTCGTGAGGGATTTCACCATAAGGAGAACACTTTGGAGTTCATCCATTTGTGCACCTTATCAATCATGATAAGACAATAATGAGTCGTCTATAAATTTTTCCAACAATGCATCATATACCAATGAAACCAAATCGATCCATCTTCATCGTGTATCAATGACAACTCATTGATCCATCTTTATCATATCAATGAAAACTCATTGATCCATATTCATCTATGCATTCTCATCAAGGACAATACATATTACATTACATCAATCATCAATCAATCAATCATTTGTCATCAATCAATCACTTGACATCAATCAATCAAACCATTGGCATCAATGACAACATGATCCAACAATCTCCCCCTTTGGCATTGATGGCAATACCAATATTGATGTCAACACCAATTACCAGTTATTGATGTCAACGTGTAGATAAGGCATGCTCTGCATCAATAGTCAATGTGACTATCTCTCCCAAATGTGACTATCTCTCCCAATCAATAATCATCAATCACATCAATGTGACTATCTCTCCCATTGAAAAAGTGCGCCCAATATTGGTATTGTTTGCACACTTCAATAGTGAAAATTTTATCAAAAACATAGAATGGAAGCAAAGAGGGTTTCCCCTTAAATCCATAAAGTCTAATGAAATTGAAATCTTCCATATTCTCAAAAATTCCTTTCTTTGACAAAAAGCATGCAACTTCTAGTGACAATATGGATGTGACAAGACTCTGAATGAACTTTTTGAAAAACGACAGAAAGTCATTTTGTAATTCATAAAATTATATGGGGTTGTATGTTTCCACAATGTTGGATACCAGAATGATATTGGATTCTTTTTGAAGTATACATTTCTGGCCCAGGATAAGTCCTAAAAAATATGGCATTAAACTATAGCATAAACAAGATAAGATGTCATACATAATTTTTTGGTCTTCTTAATACCTCCCAATTGGAACGAAACTTTGTTAGAAATAATTTGTGCCTAATCAACTACAACATCTTTATGAAAGGAATGGTACAAAATATATACTATATATTTTGGAACGAAAGTCATGGACTCTTATCCAATTATCACATTGAATAGCCATGCAAATTCTTTGTATGGGTATTTGAAAGAATATACCTCAATTTGTGTAGAGCTTCTAAAATCATTGGTTGGGTTTACAAGAAATATTTCCAAGAGTTTGAATCCCCCATTGTTTACCTTTAGAAAGTCATCAACTTCAGAATTCTTGAAATTCAAAGTGGGTTCTGGCAATCTCAACATTTTTCTAAAAACTGAAGGCGCAAAAGAAATTGGTGGTTTTTCGTGTAATTATATGACTCTTCTTTCAGTGTCAAATTTATCAGTACACCAGAGAACTAATTATTTGAAATTGGCTACTTCTAATACACACCCAGCTAACGCAACGTCGTAGGTCTAGACTTTGTTCAACTTCTTTTCTTCAAAAGGAAGACTCGGGTACCACTTGAAGAGTGAAGTATCCCTGCAATAAACCTCTTTCCTTTTACTTGACATATTTTGGAAAGGATTATTTTGTGTGAATAGGTGGCACTTTAGTCAATACAATATTTTTATAGCAGGGCTTTAATTTCTTATTTAATTTACCATGTATTGCCTTCATTATCAAATGTTGTAGATATTAGTTCAAAATTGCCAATTGCACGGTTGGATTTGAGAATTAAGACAGAGCTTTTACAAAAATTGTGTCTCTTAATAACAATATTCAATTCATATGAGTGATGGATGATGTGGTGGTGGGGAAATAAATGTCATCATGGATAATAAATACATATCGATATGTATGTAAAATGGTTAAGTATGGAGGTGTAAAGTGAGGGATGGAGAGTACATTTGGTGATTTTGGGTTTGCAAGATGTAGAATGTGGCAAACGAAAAGGGATATATGAGGGAGACTCCCACATTCACAATAAAAAAATATACTAAATACAAAACAGTTGATTTTATGGGCTGCGGAAATATGTGGATCATTTTGGAGTAGGCGGAAATGTAGGATGCAAGGTGCGGAATGGGATGAAAAGTGGGGATGAGGGAATGAGTCCCGCATCCACAATTAAGAAAATTGGATAAGTATTGAGAGAGGTTCGTTATGAATGAAACAGAAGTGGGGAGTGATTTTTTAGATTTGTGGGTTTACAGGATTGTAGAGTTGTAGGTTTGCAAGATTGGGATGGCTTAAACCTCCGTAGTGGGACTCCCACAACTAAAGAAATGGCAAGGTTTTGTGGTTGCAGAGTAGAGAAAAATGGGAAAAAAAATGCTAAGTATGAGACTTACAGACTTGTAGACCTGGTGGTAATCTCCCTGCAACTTGCATTTTTTGGAAAAAATACTAAGTAGAGAATATACAAAAAAAACGGTGAAAAATGACTAAGTATAGACCAAAGCACGCAATCATTGATCAACAAATGTTGAACAACAGTGCCTAGAAATCTATTTGAGATGTTTTTCTTCTAAAAATCCACACCAATGGGCACAATGGATTCCCCTTATTGAATAGTGGTACAACACCACGTATCATGGAGCTACCAAAATGACACCATATCAAGTTGTTTATGGCTAAATCCCTTATCAGTGGCATCCTATGTACCAGAAAAATCCAAGGTTCATGCAATAGATAGAATGATTCACACCAGAGAAGTCATTACTTGTATCCACAAGGACAACTTGTTTATGGCGCAAAATCAACTGAAATGATGGGCTAATCAACATAGATATGAACATTATTTTAATGAATGGGATCAAGTGTTTCTTCGTCCGCGGCCTTATAAGTGGATATCACTCAAAGATAAAGTTTCCCAAAAGATAGTCCCAAGTTCTATGGTCCCTATCAGATCATACAATGCATTGGTTAGGTCACCTACAAGTTATCTCTCCCAACCCACTCCAATATTCATCCAAACTTTCATGTGTCCTATTGCAAGAAAGTTGCGGGATCAAATTGCAAAGTGCAAACCAACCTACCAAAAATTGATGAAGAAGGTTCCATTTGGCTCCAACTAGAAGTAGTATTGGATACCAAAGAAAACTAGTCTCACTAGCGCATGATCAAGGAAGTATTGATCAAGTGGAAAGATATGCAACTAGAAGATGCCACATGGGAACCGACAGCAATTCTACAACAATTTCCTCTCCTTCATCCTTAAGGACAATGCTACTTTTGAAGGGGGAGGGCTTGTAAGGGTTCTACCCTAACCCCCTTACTTATATACTTTATTAATGTATGAGGCCACCTTCCTTAAACAAGGCCCATTAAATTGTTAGTTAATAGTCATTCATTATAATAAAGGTTCCTTTTTGGTAATAAGGACCAAAATTGTCGGTTAGCCCTTGTTATAAGAGGACGTAGGTTGTTAATATTCTCTATGGATAGCTATATATCGAGTAGAAGGTTTTGTATTATTTTTTCAAGAATTTTTATTGTATTTGGAGCATTACTCTTGGAGGTTTCCCCCTTGAAGAGGAAAGTGAACATAGCTCTCCATTTTTTTCTCTATTTTCTCCGATGTTCTTGGGTTTTTCACTACATTTTATGTGATTTCTCTAAAATTTTGGGGTTAAATACACTACATCAAACTTCACAAAATAACGTAATTAAAGTCTGACTAGGATTATTCACATTCCACCCTTTTCTCAAGACTATTACAATATTGAGACCTTGCGAAACTTCTAAGTTTCACAATGAATAAGACCTCTTCTCAGTCCCCAAACATCATTTTTTGTGGTGAAGTGTTCACCACCTATTCACTTGGGTTTACAAAAAGTTCTTAGAAACTCGAGATTTTAAAATACCAAGTGCAAGGGCTTGTTACCAATGCTTGAGTTTGTGTCTTGAAACAAGTAAGAGGTTATTTTATGAGTGAAATTTGTGTTGATGGTAACATGAAAACACCCATAAATCAATTTTTTTCCTTTTAAATGGTCACATAAACTAGAAAACTCACTAGGAAATATTTTTTTGAAATTTTTGGGTTGATTTTAACTCAATTGATACATTTATTATACGTCGTAATGCTCTTTTTGGTGCCTATATTGATTTTTGGGCCAGATTTTTTGCATTTTCTAGTTATAATTAGGTGCTAACAATATGTTGTTTAGTTCCCTTTTATTCGTTGTTCATACAAATCAGCCATATGAAATTATTTTCTTGTAGGTTCCAAAATCACTTTTGACCCTTTTTATCAACAACATCTACCATTTTTTTTACCCCAAAAACACTTTGCATTCCATTTTCCAAGTGTATGAAAGCCATAACAACTTCTTATAAGATATTTTAAGCTTGTTGGTCCCCAAAATCAAATTGTTGCTTATCATATTTTCTTTATTTTTTGTAGGTTTTCGTCTTTTTAGCATTCATGGGAATTGAGGGAGGACAATACCCATATTAGGTGGTCCCAAGAGGGATTGTACACAAGCCTCTCGCTTCTCTATCCTTCCCTTTTGTTGCTTCAAAAATAAGGCAATTCAAAGTGAGGGTAGATTCAACCTTATGTCAAGGTACCAAGAGGTATAGTCGGTATTTGGGCTCCACCTAATTTGAATAGGTTGGATCTACCTCATGTGACAAATTTAGCTTACAACACCTACATGGAATTTTTTTAACCAATGTTTTACATGAACTCTTCATCTTTCATCTAGGGAACCAATCAATGGATACGAGTAATGTTACAAATGACATGATGTGCACCAATAAGTAATATTTGAGAGAAAGTAAGTAGGGACAACAACTGGAGAGGAGAAACTTAAGTTATCATGGTTTTTCCTTGATTATATAAACATAATATGATATCTTACTCTCAATGATCTTCTCTTTAACTACTCTCCCTTCATACGTTCCTTCCTTCCCTCCAACCTTGCATAATGGTGTACACCATCCCATTTGCAACATCGCTTCTTGTTTTACTAGTTTCCTTAATGATTAATGAAGAGCTCACTCAAAACAATGGGATAAAAATGATGGAGGTAGGGCATGTCGAATCACTTTCTTGGTCCTTTATAACCCGCTTCTATGTAAACACAAATTCCATTTGTCCTTCATCAATCCCATTTGATGCGGAATTGGATGAAATGCTCCTTTGCATGTAGCAGAATTATGTTTTATTGTCTTTCGCAATTTTTGTTGCAGCAATTAACAATCTTTAAACTTAGCTCTAGGGGCTACACAATTCTTGCATAAAACCTCACACTAGAACCAGGTGCTAAAACCCATAGAAAACTTAAAAATATAGTCGAGCTGATATCTCTTATCGAACCATCGTCTGTCGGACGAACCTTTGTAAAAGGGTTAAATGATCTCGATAACCGGTATGGCACTGTGACTATGTGTGGCATCGCGATATCAGATATTTTTGTATCCTCCTATCACATATAATACATACAACAATATAATGATATAACTGGGGCCAATATGGAATCGAAACGATGGAACCTTGATATCCCCTATCGGGATATTAGAATAAACCTTTGTGAAGGAGTTAACAATGTTGTGATATCGATGTGGATATCCTTCATTGCCAATGTTTCCACCTGTCTCCTTCGTGAACCTTTGATCTCTAGTGATCAATGGTTACGATTTCTTCCTTCTTTCATTGCGCTTCTTTTCCCGAGTCTTTGAACTTGTTTGATTGTTTTTCTTTCATTCATTGAGCTTTGGTGATCAACAATCACAATTGAATCTTGTTTCCACTGTGCCTCTGAAGCCCTCAGCTTATACTTGTTACTAATTTCACCAATCTCGATGCTCTTGACTTCATTCTTATCTAGCTTCCTCAATCTTGCACTCTTCAATGAAGTTCATAGGAACTTCATTCCTTGATCTTGTTTCTCTTCAGGTTTTAAATTCCATCTTGTTCCTCCTCGACTCGCACAAAGATATAATTTTGTTAACATGGTTATGATTTAGTGTTGGTTTGCAAAGAACCTTTATTTGTATTCACGGATTTATCAAATATTCATGCATATCAACATAGACATACACACATAGTTCACAATACTTCTATTAAAATTGATCTCTATACATTATTTTAGGATTACTTCTCTGCCTGATTTTACAGTTGGGGGTGTTCCTCTCTCTCTCTCTCTCTCTCTCTCTCTCTCTCTCTCTCTCTCTCTCTCTCTCTCTGGCTAGATTTCCCTCTAATTGGTCACACTTCCAATATGTTCGTAGGCTTACACAATAGAAAGGAATACAATTTACTAAATTTTTTAAGATCCTAATTACTCTCCATAAATCTGCAACTTAATCCTAAGATCCTTGAAATCTGTTAAAGGCAGATTCGATTACATACTTGTCAAACAACTCATCTCAAAAACCCTTATAGAATCTAATTAAAACTTAGGGAAATACAAGAATTTAATTAAGGGAACCCACTCCCTTTAGTAAACTCTAAGACCCTTCTAGGTATTCTCAAAATCATCAATTTCTAATGGGAAATTCTCTTGCATCATACTCCCAAGGTACAAAATTTCCATGATCTCTTGATCATGAGTCTTTTCACTTGTTGAAGTCTTCCCAGATCCCAAATCATAAGTTGTTGTCCACTTTTTTTTTGGTCTTATTGTTGCATTGTTGTTGCATGCAACCTTCCAAGATCCTAAACTTTACTTTGTTGTTGTTCAATATCCTTGCTTTCACTAGTACCTTCAATAAATTGTACTTGCATGTTGCTCTTCTTTTTCTTCTAGTATTTCCACTTGGAAACCTTCATCAAATGCTTCCAAAACTCATCCAATTCAATGTCTAGTCTTGTATTTTGTTGCTACACACCATTGTTGCAATTCGTCTGCTTCAAATGTCCACAAAAAATTGTATGGTTGTTGCCACCTTCTTGTCTCCACACTCTCTTTTTTCCTCGATTTCTTGAGAGTATTGTTCACTAAATAAAAGCTTGTGCAACCAATAATGCATATCTCTAAATTGGATGTTCAGTTTACATGATTGTGGATGTTCAAATATACTTTGTTCTTTGATTTCATTAAAATGACAGATTAGCAATAAACATTTTCTACCTTTTGTAAGTTCTCCATGATCATGCACCAATGATTATTTTCTTCATCTTTGCCATCATTCTTATTTTCCATCCTTTCTTTGGCAAGTTCCATACTTGCATCACTGCAATCTATCATAACCCATTTCAAGACTCCACATACTTCACCATTTGAAGTATCTCCAAGCCAACTTAGTGCTTTCTTCACATCTTCATTTTCTTCAGAATGTCATCTCAACTCTGAAGGCTTATGGTTTCCTTTCTCTTTGACTTTCCTTCCTTGAATTTCTTCTGCATTCAGTCTACTTCTATATCCTCTGCACCAAATTTATATTGTCTCAACAATATTTTGTGTGAGAGTTATAAGAACTCTCTCGCATTCTTCTTCACAAATCTCTAAGGCACATAATTGCCTACTCCAATCTTCTTGTTGCTTTGTGAAAGGTTGTATGATTCTATATTTGGAAATATTGTTGTTGTTTACACCTGCACAGATAAAAAACACATTACATAAAACATTTTCCTCGTGACATTCTTGGAGCTCATTTTCAGTCATAAACATAACTTGTTTTTCTGCCTTATTTCCCACCACAACACTTAATTCTTCATATGCATATACTTGAGCTTTGTCTTCATGTATATTCCTTGAACTTTCATTGATCTTAGCAGCATCTTTATCCTCTTGACTTTTCTCTAAAACAAATTTATATTTTGTAGTCATTTGTTGTGCATTCTCCTCATACTTCCATAAGGTATATGGCTACCTCAAAACCTTATCATAAGAATCCACTTGTTGCCTGATTTGCTTCAAAGGAATCTCCCACTCCTTGTTTACTAAATCCTTATGTTGACTTAATGCTTCCTCAATCCTATCTTGTCTAGCAATTGGTCCTGAAAATTTTGATTGGTATTCATCCATCTTGTTCTCTTGTAGATACTTTTTCCTTAGAGCATTGTTGTTGTTGTCTTCAAAGACAATTCCTCATTCATTTTATGCCATCATCCATTCACATTTACTCCAAAAAAATGGATCTACTGAAGGTAAATCCATTACCTCAATTTCTTCAATTTCCTCTTTGAGATATCCATCTTCGATCTTAGGATTTGATAACCAATCTTCCAACAACTTTAGCTCTTCATTGAAATCTAGGAGCACTACCTCTGAGTGTTGCCTCTTGTCTTCAGTATTTTCATTCTCTCTCTCTATCACAAAGATGCTTCATTTCATTACATCTATTGGAATCTCCTGATTTCTTTTTCCTTGAGACAATTATGAATCATCCTCTTTCTTTATGGAAGTTTTTAATGAGTGTTAATCTTCATAACATGTATAACCTGCATACACATGCAAATTCTTATTTTTAAAAACATGAGACTCTTGAGTCCCTTCAGATTCCTCTAGCATTCTTTCTTTAAGTTGCACTAAATTCTCCAAGCCCTTCATGAGGTATTCATATTGTCCCTCGTCTTCCTCTCCAAGCATTAATCCCTACTCTGGTTCACAAAAGTGAATTGCTTTTCCTGCCTCCAAGGACTTTTTGTACTCAGCTTCCTTGAGTTCTTCTTCCTTTCTGATCCAAGCATTCAATTTGTGCTTCATATTTATCTCATGCAAGTGCTTGACGAACCAATTGACCTTTCTTATTAATTTCCATTGCAATATTGCTAATGCAATATGTTATGCAGAACATAAAATATCTAGTAGGAAATGACAAAATAATAATGATATATCCAAAAAAATATTAGAAGAACACCAGAATAATCACCAGGAAGAGCAACTTTATTATGATAGCAATGTTCATTTGCCTCTTCAAGGGGGAAACCTCTAACAGAACAAATCTCTATTACAATAATCTCCAAGAAAAAATATCCAATGCTTCCTACTCTTATTTATACTAATTCTACCTTCTAAGGAAACTTCTGGAGGAATATCTTTCTAGAAGCGGAAGCTTCTATTAGGTCTGCTTACATTGACTTATTCTTCTTTATTAATTAGGCCTTATTAACTAATGTTGGCCTTTATTAAATAGAAAACATATCCTAGTAACTAATGACCCATGGAGAGGGGTTAGGATCAGATCCTAACATGCCCTCCCCCTTCAAAAGAAGTCTTGTCCTCAAGGCTGCAAGTGCGGAAACTGCTGAAGTATGGTCGCGGATTCCCAAGTCACCTCCTCTGGTGTTGTGTCCTTCCACTTGATCAAAACGTGATTCATAGTGCGGCCACGTAGCTGATGGTCATGGTTATTAAGGATTTCTTCTGGTTGGAGCCACAGGGAACCTTCTTCATCTAATTCAGGTAGGATGGTTTGGACTCTGCAATTTTGTCCCACCACTTTCTTCAGACAGGAAACATGGAACACCAGATGGATTTTGGAAGTAGAAAGAAGGGCCAATTTGTAAGCCACTGAACCAATACACTTGATGATTTGGTAGGGTCCATAAAACTTAGGTGCCAATTTGTGGTGTCCCTGAGATTTAGGAGATTTTTGCTTGTAAGGTTGTGTTGTCACTCCAAGAAAATCTTTGGGGTTGTAAGCCAAATATGCTTGGTAACTTAAGAATATGATAAATTAGGTATGCTTGGAACAATGGGATAACTCAATAGCTAATGAAATGGACCACTTATCATGCATTCGAATAAGACAGTGCTTTTAGAAATCAATAATCAGACAAAGTAATTGGAACAGGGTATGAAGAATACTAGTCTAGATAACCAAATACAAAAATGTGCAGGGTCATACAAGATAGCAAGAAGTCCTTTAATTCAAGTTCATGAGCTTAATAAGAAGATAACAGTTCTTAGAAGTTGAGCTAAACTGAAGTAAAGTATAGAATAATGAAGTACATGAACAAATCTGACATTGAAAGAAAAAGAAGACTGTGATTCTATTA